>PVJS01036126.1:15000-20618 GCA_004027185.1 Glis glis
TCACATTTTTAACTGTCCCAATATTGATCACCCTATAGAGGAATGAGACTGAAGTCTGGTAGTTATTAGTATAAAGAGGGTCAGCTGCAGAGACTGGTACCGAGCAGAGGCTCTCATGGTAATGATGCTGCTATTTATAGATCCCCATTTCATTAGTTGCAGAGTTTCAAGGAAGAGATTTTCTCTAGGGGAAATGGATACTTGAAGTTCATTTTCTTCCTCACATTAAGGCAGAAACGTGAACAACCTTCAGTATAGGACATGCGATTACGGTATTTTTGCAGGGGCAGTTTATTCCCTAAATATATTTGCAACAGTAAATGCTGTAAATTTAAAACATAATGTAGGAATTCAGAAATGCTGGTTGCTATTGTGGCTGAGCGCTACTTTACGCACATTGTTTTATTATCCTTCTTGTCGTTTTTTCTTGTAAAAATTATTAAATTTTCAGAAACTGTGCAAAGCTGAGTGCAATCATGACTGTACTCCCTTTCTTCAGAGTGCTCTAAGGCCTGCAAAGGATTGTAAGAAGTGCAGGTTCCAAAAAAATACAGTCTATCCACAATGTGTATCTCTGTATATTTGTAATATAGGTAATTGTGCTTTCCTTCTCGAATTCTTGACGTTTGAGTTATTTTTTTCCCTTTAAGAGAATATTTACTTAGTTAGTATTCACTTAATTAGAACTGACTGTTTAATGTTTTCTGGGAGGGTATTTATGGTATTTTCTTTGCTATATTTGCATTCCAGAAATTAAGTCCCCCTGCCATTATTCGGCGAGCCTTTCATACATTAGAATGATGAATTGAAAGCAGAAATGGGAAAAAGACTGCAATGCAATGAAAATTTAATCAGCGTCTTCTGCTGCTTTAATAAGGCAAATAATTCTTATTGGCCGCTGTGTTAAGGTTTCTAATATTTAATTCATAACAAACCTTGCATTATTCTGCAGTAGCATCGACAGCTCCACTTTGCTGCCTGCCAACAGGCAACCATAAAAACTTAAAAGCAGATGTAAATGTCTAAAACAAGGAGAATGATTAGATCTAAAGCGGTCAAAAAAATCAACAATATTGTGAAAGAGTTTGATGGATCTCTATATTTAGCGATGCAAAAATGATATTAATTAAACTCTCAAGCAGATTTTTTTTTTCGACTTGGAGGTAACCTTTTACAAAGCATAGCCTTTGGTCCCTGACCAAAGACTCAGGAAGAAAGCAAATGTCAATACAGTGTTTGATAATAAGCTTCTTTAAACTGGACACAAACTGTACCATTTATACTGGAAGTATCTGGTTTACATTTCTGTGTATATAAAGTCTCTTAGCAAATACAGGGCAGAAATTGAGCCAGTGGAATAAAATATTTTAGTTTGAATTAACCCAGTTTGAGAAAAGCAATAGCTTTTGCAGTCTAATTTTTGTTTGAAGTGCCCCTTTAAAAAATTGTCTCAGGATTAAAGGGAATATGTGCTTTTATTTCCTAACCTGAATTTAATGATTCTGTAATAGTAGCATCCATCTTTCTGGATTACCATCTCCATGATCAGAGTCTTTTGTGTGAGGTTGTATTGGGCATTAAGTTTGGACCTGCAGAAATGAACACAAAGATACTGTTACCGGTTACATGTAAACACTCTGAATCATTCAAAGGATGTGGAGAAGAGTATTTCTATAGTGTGAAGCCAGAGAAAATGGCAACCTGCCAAAGCTAGGTGCAAGCTCTTGTTACATGGAAGGGTTGGGCCTGTTCTCATTTCTTCTTGAAATGGCTTAATTGGTGTCAGCACCCCAGGGATAAAGGCCTCTAACACTGAAATCCACACGATTCACCCTGTCTCTGCTCAGTGTAGGGAAACTGGTAACAACTGGTGGTGAATGAGGAGTGAACGGTGCTGTAACAATACTCGATGATGTTTGGGATGACAGAAATTAATACGCACTTGCTTGAAGAAAGCAATGATTAATGGCAGTGAGCACGGGAACGCCGTCCCTCCTTTTACTCCACTTTGATGGGGATTGAAAAGCAAAAGGCTGTTTTCATTCTCTGTAGAAAGCAGAGGTCACACAGAGTACATTATAGCAATTTTTCCTCTCTGGTTTTTTTATTTCATAAATATTATGATAAGCATAGATTAGATAGATTTTCTTATGAAAGCTTAAAAGGATATTTTATGTCACTTAAACATTGTTGTTTATGCATAAAGAAATCACACATTCTTCTCTTCACTTGTTAGATCATTTCCCCTCATGTCAGAATAATTAGTGTAATTAGGAATTAAAAAAGCCCACAAACATGCAGTTGTATTACTACTGCGTACCATGTTATAACTAGAATCGAAAGGGCTTGGTTTCCTCCCGACTGCCAGGCCAGGGGACGACAGGAATGTTGCAAGGGCTTTCACCTTTTTTCCGCCCCTCCCCCCGGTTTTTCTCCATGAATGTTTGACGTAAATATATTTTGCAAGGTACTTGCGCTTGTCAGCAGCTTTCTTAGCCATTTGATAAAGATTCTTTATTCTACAAGAAAGCCTGAAATAACAGAACTGTACTTTGGATAATGAATTCTTCATCTGTGGAGAACTTTAAAACAAAGTACAGTGTTGGCATTTTTTTCTTTTGAGTGAGAAGGCTGATATATCTTTTGGATCCGACAGGAAGACATAAATTAATAGAGTTCTGGAGTTCAGTTTCTCATTAATAATCCATTTTGTCATGGTTCTTGGCATTGTCAGCCTAGTAGCTGGTTCATATTTTGCTAAAGGATAAAAGCAGATTATGTCTTAAGGCACAAAGCAAGAATAAAGAGTTTATCGCCTTTTGGGGGGAACTACATGCTATAAGAAAAATATCGTTTTGCAGAAAGTTTCAGTTTTTACTTAGAAATATACTACATCTTTCTTAGGAAAGCTTTTATTTTAAGATTTGAAATGGTTCTTAGAACCTTAGGATATTTTAGAGTTTTAGATCATTGCGTAGAGTTGCTTTTGCTGACTATTTGCAAAGGTTTGTTTTTCAAGGACAGTTAGGGTAAACTTAAGCCTGTTTTTATATTTTATTTTTAGAACTCTATATATTAGGATATAATTATAGTTCAAAGACAAATGTGGAAAAGTCACTGTTGCTCTTTTTGCACTGGTATATCTGGAGATATTCCATTATCCCTGCCTAGTTTCATAGACATGGGGGTTCTGATGGCTGCTGTGAATGCTGCAGTTTTTAATTGTCTAAAATGTACAATCAATAAAATAAAAGAAAACAGCCTTATTTCTAATCTGATAATCCTGTAGTTATCTTTTTTTATGGAGGCTCCAAAGACAGATTTTATTTAGACGTTGGCCCTGGTCACATGTCCTTCTAAACGGCATCATTTGAAGTTGTTTACATTTGTATTATATTTATTAATTATTATTATTATTATTATTACTATTTTTGCAGTACTGGGGGTTGAGCTCAGTACTGAGTACTGGAAGTCTTACTACTTGTTGAGCCTGTCCTCGAACCTGTGATCCTCCTGTCTCAGCCTCTCATATGTTTTTTTTCCCCAGTACTGGGGATTGATCCCAGGGGCATTCTACCTCCAAGCTATACCCCCAGCCCTATTTTTATTCTTTATTTTGAAACAGGGTCTCACTAAGTTGCAGAGGGCCTCACTAAATAGCTGAGGCTGGCCGTGAACCTGGAATCCTCCTGTCTCAGCCTCCCAGGTACTGGAATTACCTGCATGCTCCACCATGCCTAGAGCACGCAAAAAAAAAAAAAAAATTGTATTTTAAATAAATTAGTTCTTATTTTTCCTTTTGTGATGTTGGGAGTTGGATGTAAGGCTTCACTTTTGCTAGGCAAGTGGTTTACTGTTAATTTACACCAGCAGCTCAGAAATAAGTTCTTATAAAAATTGAAACACAGTTGAGGGTGGTGGCGCCTATCTGTAATCCCTGTGCTTGGGAGGCTGAGACAGGAGGATCTCAGATTTGAGGACAGCCTCAGCGAGATCTTTTAGTAACATAGCAAGATCCTGTTTTAGAAAAAAAAAAAAAAAGGGCTGGGGATGTAGCTCAGAGGTAGAATGCCCAGTACCCCCACACACATACACATTGAACCACTATACCTTCCCTAATATTTGATAGTATGAACATTGGCTACCTGAGATCCCACATTGAAGGGCAGGAAACTAGTTGAAGGAAAATGGGTTCAAGTAATATCAGTTGTTTTTTTCTTCTCGCATTTAAGAATATTTATTTTTAGCCAGGTGTGGTGGTGCATGTGTGTAATCTTCAGGTACTCTGGAGGCTGAGGCAGGAGGATTGCAAGTTCAAGGCCAGCCTGGGTGACTTAGCTAGACTCTGTCTCAAAATAAAATAATAACCCGGTATGGTGGCATATGCTTGTAATCCCAGTACTTGGGAGGCTGAGACCGAAGGATCTGGGTTCGCAGCCAGCCTCAGCTACTTAGTGAGGCCCTCTGCAACTTAGTGAGACCCTGTTTCAAAATAAAGAATAAAAAATAGGACTGGGGGTGTAGCTTGGAGGTAGAATGCCTCTGGGATCAATCCCCAGTACCGCAAAAAAAAAAAAAAAAAAAAAAGAGCTAGGGATGTAGCTCAGTAGTAGAACACTTGCCTAGCATGTATGAAGCCCTGTGTTCAATTCCCAGTACTGCCAAAAAAAAAAAAAAGAAAAACTTTATTTTTAGTGTGTTATTTATCTTGCAAGTCTTTTATAGTACATTCTTAGAAACAGACAACTGAAGAATGTTTCATCTTTAAAACTTGGGTCTTGCAGTGAGGATATAGCTCAGTGACAGTGCACTTGCCTTAACACCTGTGAGGTCCTGGATTCTGTCCCCAGCACAAAACAAAACTTGGGTCTTGTGCTGCCATTCCTAATTATCCTTTCTTTTTCATTTGTTCTGTTTTTCTTTTTTTGGTTCTGGGGATTGAACCCAGGAGTACTCTACCACTGAACAAGATCCCCAGCCCTTTTAATTTTTTTCTAGGCCAGCTTTGAACCTACGATCCTCCTGTCTCAGCCTCCCAAGTACTGGGATTATCGGCGTGCACCACCTCACCCAGCTTTAGAAATTCATCCTAATTATAGTAACTACAGTACAGCTAATATAAGAAAGCTGTCCTAGCTGCTTACTTGGATCTTAAGTAATTTATATGTAAATTATTTGTAAAAGTAATTTTTATGTATTACTGCTCCCATTGCTATCATTAGTGATAACATTCTAAAAATAGAAAAATCTGTGTTGAAAACTGATAACATGTATAGAGTTGAATATTCACTTTTTTTTTGTACTGGGGATTGAATCCAGGGGCATTCTACCTCTGAGCTACACCCCCAGCCCTATTTTATTTTTACTTTGAAACAGGGTCTTGCTAGGTCGAGAGTCTACTTGCTGAGGCAGTCCTTGAACCTGTAATCCTCCTGTCTCAGCCTCCCAAGTACTGGGATTATAAGCGTGTGCCACCATGCCTGGTGAATATTCACTTTTTTTTTTTTGCGGTACCAGGGATTGAACCCAGGGGCGTTCTACCTCCACGCTACACCCCCGGTCCTATTTTTTATACTTTATTTTGAAACCGGGTCTCACGAAGTTGTGGAGGGCCTCAC
>PVJS01036127.1:0-20617 GCA_004027185.1 Glis glis
AAATGTCTATATAAAATCTCTGCCATATGTGATTATTTCCAGCCAAAAATTAATAATCTAAATTTTATGCACTGTAAAACTTTAGGATAGGTATTTATTACCTATCACATTAACAAGGTTTCTAATTCTTATATCTACCTTATTAAATGAAGATTGGGCATCTTGAATGTCTTGCTAAGCACAAGTAATGTAGGATGAATAATTCAAAGTTCTTACTTTTATAGGGCTCAATTTCATCAAAGGCTAAAACAAAAGTACTGGTTCTTAATGAAGGTAAACAGTATATTGGGCATGAGTTTGCAAAAGCTACTTGACTTGGGAAATGTTTTCTATTCATGGACTTTCACATATTTCAACTGGCTCATTTTCCAGTTTGATGGATTATTTTCAATTTTCTCATCAGAAAGAAGAACTGAAACAAAGATAGCAGTAGAAAATGTGAAACCATTCTGATATACATGATAAATCATACTTCAGGGTTGTAAATCATACTCAAAATAAGCAAGCTCAAAAATAAATCAGCATAGAGACTAATGTCTTTGTTTAAAGCTCTACATGGCTAGGCCTTTAAGTTACTAATGGGATAATCTTGCGATTATTTTGCCATGGAGTGAACAAGCTAAGAATTGGATAAAATCTCAAAGGATTTATTATTCTTATTCTAATTATAGCCCTCTATTTCTCAATAAGCATTCTAAAACAGAAGAAAGCAAAAATTGTCACACAAAAAAATCTCTCTTATACTTCATAACAGCATGTGTGTTTTGAGCTTTGATTATTATTTAAAATAAGAGTGTCAATTGTCTACACAAGATTGAGATCAATTAAGTTGTAAAGGTCATTTTATGTTTTTAATACTGCTAAAGACAGTTTTTTTCCTTTAACTGATCAATTCCAAGTATTTTAAACTAGTGACTATTAAGTTAATTACATAATTAAATCAGCTTATTATACTTCTATCCATTCACCATTAATTGTCTACTATGCTCCAGTTTCCACTAGAATATTAACTCCTTAATGAATGCAAGAAAAGCAGACACATAAACAATTTCTCTTGACATCCCAATGTATTCAAGAAGTCTGATTTATGGTAGTCATAATTCTGGGTCAATTTTTTTCATACTTCTACTGGTGCATTATAGTCTCACATCATAATGTCATTCACAGTGATAGTGACATACATGCACACAGCACTTAAATGTGTGTACTTGTGTTACATGCCTATGCGTGTTACAGAGCTCCAATTTTATATCATGCTATACTGTTTTCTTTCTATCTTTTTTTTTTTTTTTTGCAGTACTGGGGATTGAACCCAGGGGCATTCTACCTCCGATCTCCACCCCCAGCCCTATTTTTTAGCCTTTATTTTGAAACCGGGTCTCACGAAGTTTCGGAGGGCCTCACTAAGTAGCTGAGGCTGGCCGCAAACCTGGATCCTCTGGTCTCAGCCTCCCAAGTACTGGGATTATAAGTGTGCGCCACCACGCCCGGCCTATACTGTTTTCTGAATGATCTGAAAATATTAGTGGCACTTCTGGGCCTTATTAGGGGTAAATCAAGTAGAAAAATGAAGTCCACATATTACAACCACCACCAGATTCTCAGATTCCCTTGATTTTTTATGGAATTTCTCTCTAAATTCTGAGGACAAAATCCTAAGCAACTACAGTTATTCATTTTACAGTCAGAAATTTTATATTCCGTTCTCTTTTGTGGACTACATGGACTATTTAGCCAAATTATAACTTGTCCAAGGCCAAGCTTTTCATTAGTGAAATGGAGTTAAAAATACTTCTTATCTAACATCATAGTTAACAACAACAAAGGTTTTGGTTTTTATACTCACTATTATTTAATAATTCATTCAACAAGTGTTTATCGAATTGATATTACATGCAAGGCTTCTTTGTGAGGCAGTAGGAGTGGAGACCTGGGACAACAGTCTGGTTTTGCCCATATGGAGCCTAGAGGACAGATCATTGCCACATTAACTGTGCTCGGGAAGAGCTCAAAACCATCTTCAGGAACCAGCCAGAAACTCCAGCTCTTCTGGGCCTTCCTCGCGCTTTCCTGGGTCCAGGGGGCCATTTCCTCCCTAGTGGGTCTATATTAAGCTGTGCTTAGTACAGTGTATCTCAACGACTGTGTCATACTATAGCTAGTGATGTATCGCAGTGTTTTCCACTGGACTGTGGAGGCCACCGAGGTGAGAATCCAAGCTCTGCTCTACGCTAGACCACACGCTAAGTGCCTTGACATTACATTTCATTTATTCTTCGCAACAACTTGGAAATGTATAGTATGCCTCATTTCAAAGCTGAGAGAACGAGGTGTGTCATGACTGAATAGGATCTCCGAGATTGGCTATGAAAGGTCACACCAGGCGATAGGGCAGGCTGGTTCGTAGGCACCTGGCTCAGAACAGGCGAAGGTGAGGTCATAGTGCACTGACAATAGGACAACTGTCCTCCAGTGGAAGACCGCCTTATTTTTCTCTCTTGTCCACTGTACGACTTGCTGGCCTCAGCGGCCAGAGGAAGAGGAGGAAATGCTGTGGCCCATGAGCTGTGGCTCCTGAAACAGTCAGAAGAGAACAAAACACGTGCACAAACTGGCCTAAATCTGGAGTGTTTTAACAAAATCATTGCTATCATCGGAAACATTGAACTGGAGTGATGTAGCGGGGTGAGGAGCCGGGGAACCGAGGCCAGCAGGGAACTCTAGCTCTGGGGTCCAGCTTGGCTTCCACACCTGCTGCGACAGGGCGGGGTTCTGAATGGTGGGCAGCGAGTGGACCTGGAAAGACCCCCGAGGGCCACCGGAGAGCTGAAGTGGGTGAAGGCAGACACAGCCAGGGCTGCAAGAGGAATGGATGCGTTAGCAGAGGAGAAGAGCCCCTGCTTCCAGAGGGGCCTAACTCAGCACTAGGCCAAATAGCACCTTCAAAATTTCTTTTACCATCTGTAATCTCTCATATTTTCCAGGACCCATTATTTTTACTTAAAGAACTATTATTTAATTGTCCCTAATGTTGCATTCTTTGTAGTCAATGTGTCGCCAAGTTCTGCTTCCTATCTTTTTTTTTTTTAGGTCAGTAAGACTTATAAGAACCCCAATGTTTCATATTGGGAATATTTTGTCTGTGTTGGTATATGGAGATGAAATATTTTCATAGCCCTATGTGTTTTTCACCCATAAATTTCGCCAGCCTTTCATTTCTCTGCTGTATATTCTAACGTCTCATCACACTGGTCAAAAGAAGGGGTGGACATCTTTGCACCTGCATTCTTTTTTATGTATACTTTTATTGGTGCATTGTAATTATACAGCATAGTGAGGTCCAAAGTGATACACACATACATGCACACAGCACTTGCTGTGTTTCCCTCCAGATCCCACCCCACTCCCATCCATCCCGGTACACACTAGTGAGATTGATCATGATACCTTCATACGTGGACCTATGGACAAAGCATTATCTAGCTGTTTCCTTCATCAGTCCTTTTTTCCACTCCCCACTCCCTCCCCCACCCCCTTCCACTATCTACTGGTCTCTCTCCTCATTAACTGAAAGTCCTGCATTTTTATAAAATTAATTCAAATATCTGAGTTTTGGGTTTCCTCTTAGGTCATTTCAACTCTGTCCACATTGGACACTCAAAACCAGAAAAGGCCATATATAGTGTCCCCTTCATTACTGAATGTGAAAAGGTATATCTGTAAGTAACTTTCCTTCCTGTATTTCCTGGAAGGAATATCCAGCAGACATCTGATACTTTATAACCTCTGACTCTAGCATATAATGCATAATATGTAATGATATGATATAAGTAGATAGATAGATGATAGATGACAGATAGATAGATAGATAGATAGATGGATAGATGAATGATTGCTTCCACATTGAACCTAGGGACTTTCGAGTGTTGATGTATTTCCAAGTGTCCTTCTGCTTAGAGAGCAGGGTCAAGGAGCCTCCCCTATTTCTCCACTTGAAATGCTCTCCCCTTCTCATGTTCCCTCTTAGCCAAACCATTCATAGCTGCCAAAGCACATGGACTCAGCACGCTCAAGGCCGGCTCCTTACTGCTCTGCCTTTGACACTAGGTTTACACAGCCGTTTTCATCATTAGGCTGAGAACTCTGCACTCTTGGAAGATTTAACTCATCCTTTCAGGCGGCCTTTTGAATTCCTCCTCTTCTTTAATCACCACCTTCTTCTAAAAGCTCGGGACACCTCCTTTGACTTATGGGTGCAGACAATAAGATTTCAGCATCCCTTTCCATTTCACGCCCGAGCCTTGAAGAGGGACAGCCTCTGCGGCGAATCTCCTATGTGACTCGCGGTCTTCAGCCATTTGCAAACCAAACTGGACTTTGTGGAGTTAGTGAGGAATGTTTATCTTTGCACAAAGGTGCTGTGATGACTTTTCTCTGCATATCCAGACAGTCCCTTCCTCCCATGGGTGCACTCTGCAGTTGCTGGTACTGTTTTGTTTGTGTTGTTGTTGGAGCAGCAGTCTGTCCTTGACAATCCTCTACACAATCTGCTATTCTTTGTTCTGAACTCCTGGCAGCTAGCCCGTTTCAACCTCATTCTCCTAAGGACAATCCTTTAACTATTTGCTTTCTTGCTTCACTACACCCTTCTACTCCAACCCACCTAAATATTTTAATTTTTATCCAGGTTTCTCTCCTTTCTCAAAGTTTTCCCTTAACTCCAACACCAATATCTATCTTTCCATGCATTCAAGAAAAGTTTTCATTGTGTTCAATTTTAGGTTCCTGATGTATATAATATGAGAGTGATAAAAATAGTTTATTTCTCACAGGTGACAAAATTATTGAATGACCTAATGCTTTGGAAAAGAGTTTAAATTTCCATGAAACGCTGTGGATTGGTTATCTTTTACCATGTGACCCATGCACACAAGCCCCAAGTGACTTTAAAACCCTTTTGTCACACCTTCAAGTCAGCATGTAAGCTTTGAAAGGATGGGAACCAGGTTTTTAAGATGTTTATGTTCTTAGCATTTAGTATATCACTGCTCAGATTTCAGAGGTTCATTTATTGAATTAATCAATATTTGCTAAGTATCTGATCAGTTTCACAAACCAGAACATAAAAGGAATGTCAGGTGTTAATCCAATTTATAGTGGATGTACAACACCTTTCGCCAGTGATAGTACTGCAAATTTCTTCTTGTGCAAAGAGAAAAATAACCAGTACTGTCGATGCAGATATTGCTACACATTTCATTTCATTTCTATATTTCTTTTGCAAAAAAGAAAATAAAAAAGTCATTCTAAAGCAGATCAAGGTGCCGCATGAACGTGTCTCCTGAAGCAGAGGCGGCCACATGAGCCTTAGGAGGCGAGAAGCCAGCGTTCCCTCGAAGAAACACCTGAGACTTTATCGATGGTTCTTCTCTGACCTATATTTTGAATCTGCACAAAATCCTAATTCAACTTGCTCCACCCTACCTGCCATCTCTGTCCCTTTTCTAACTCCAAGTGCCGCTTGCGTCCCTCCACATCTCCTTCTCCCTTACTCATAATATCACCTTTGAACTGTGTTGTGAGAGTGTGGCGTTTGATTCAATCATTTGAGATTTATTAGCAGCCCCCGTAATTGATGCATTGCAGATGTGCCAGCGACCAGGCCATGCCAGAAGCAGGTCCCGCCCTTCAGGCCTCTGCTTGCAGCGCTTCCACTGAGAATCTAATTTTGAATTAGATGTTGCTCCCATATGTCCTGGCAAGCTCTATTCCTTGGTTTAATTTTTTATTTTTAATTGCATGTTGCCTATATTGACTGTAATTCCTATGTGTACAACTACTATATATTTATATACATATATATATATATATGAATGTGTGTGAGTACACATATATACATATATGCTATTTATATGTATACAAATAATTCATTCATTTTCATATCCCCACTGCCTAGCTTAGTAGAATTTGTTAAGTGAATAAAAGAAACAAACAATTGACTAATCCATGGTGATATTTTTGTTTGCTTTCCTGTACAAAACTGACTTAGAATGAACTGGACACTCTTTGCTTATTTTTGGTTGTTTGTTTTATTTTGTTTTGCCTTACTCTTTAGCAGGCAATAAACATTGTAAAGGAACGCCAAGTTTTATTTATTTGAATTAATTTTATAAGAAAATTTTATAAAACTCCTTTATTTTGTTGTTGTTTTAGGGATTTTTGTTCATTTGTTTTATTTCATTTTGTTGATAGTAGGGATTGAACCCAGGGATGTCTCACCTCTGAGCTATACCCCCAGCCCTTTATATTTTTTATTTTGAAAGAGGGTCTCACTAAGTTGCGGAGAGTCTCGCTAAATTGCTGAGTCTAGCCTAGAACCTGTGATCCTCCTGTCTCAGCTTCCCAAGTACTGGGATTACAGGCATGTTCCACCACTCCTACGTACAAAAACCCTTTAAAGGTAAGAGGTGCCCTCACTTTCTCTTCCATCCATCACCATAATGGAGCTGAGTCCCCCAGAGGCAGCAGGGCAACTGTGCTAAGGCTCCTCCCAATCAGGTGATCAACTCTTCCCCTGAGTTGGAAAGAATCTTGAAGAGGTGACAGCTGTAGATGGGGTTCTAGATGATAAGCCACATAGTATATTAGGAAAACATACCCACACTGGGCTGTACATGTATTTATTTGTCTTGAAAAAGTATATTCCCACAAAAGCATGCAGAGTTTGGCCTGAATGCTTAAATAGTTATTTAGGCCAAAATAACTATTACTCTGTAAACCTCGAGTGATGTGTCTCAAGTAGACATTGTGATTTGAGCAACAAGAGAGGAGGTGCAGACATGGAAACCAATTGAATTCTGCAAGTAACCATTAGAAGAGCAATTGTCCTGTGCTGTCATACAAAGCTTCCACAGATACCAGAATAGCTGTTCCTATCATCTCATGAAAACCTTTCCTGGTCAATTATTCAATCTATTCCCTCTTTATATAAAAAAGAAACCTCCTCTGATTATCTAAGAGTGTCACAAGTGAACCATTCAAAGGCCTGTTCTAATTAATATTTAAACTCCTTGACGAGAGGTTGTTCCATTGAGATATAAAAGAAGAACTTAAAATCGCCATGATCCTGTTCCAACTTTTGGATGGTCTTACTTTGATGACAGCGGTTTTCAAAAGCTATAGAAAAAAAGGAATGTGTTTCTGGAAGTGTAGAGGTTACTCTATCGATGAGGATTTGACAGGACACAGATGGCGCCTGAATTAGGATAACGTGGGAGGCTATTTGCCAAGAGATGTGTGGCCAAGAGTAAGGGAGCTGGTGGGATCTCAGCTGTTTCCACGACCAGGATCCAAAAGAGAAAGGGAAGGAGAGGGTCAAGAAGGAGAGGGTCTCCTTTGGAAGGCCAAGGGCCTTGGGGAGGACCCAGACAGTCAAAGCACTATTTCAGGGAAGGAACCAAGGGAGGAAACACCAAACCCGAGACTCCTCCGTTCCTCTCATCTCCCGCAGAGGCAACCTCCTGTCTGACCCAAATGGTTAGGGAACTCACTGAGATGAAGCTTAGAGTAGACACCTAGGGCTGAGAGCCGAGCAAAGGATGTTGGAGAGTGCATCTAATGGACAATTAGATGCCTGGCATGTCTTCATTTCAGAGATAAGAACACTTGATGTCCGGAGAGTTTAACACATCTACCTAGTGGCAGAAATACCCTAAAATTCTACTATAATAATTTCACACTATTATCCTGTCTCCCATCTAGGCTACTACTGAGCCCCATTGAAAATCTAAACTGAAAACATAAAATGTATTATGTATGTCTAATATTACTCATTATTATATTAAACTGTCATCACTCTGCATTACTAGGGATTTAAAAATTCTTTTTAACCAGTCTTTTGTACGCTCATAATAGGAAATATTCTTATGTTGGTGAGAAATCCATACATATGTATACACACCAATTATTTCCAACAATCTGAGACTCGAGCCTTAAATTTTTCCAGGGATATCTGCATACGTCAAAAAATATTATCATCGCAATTATAGAATGTGAATATCTGTGTAACCGGGTTTATCCAAAGATGCAAACTTCATTAGAGGCTCAAAAGTATTGCAAGTTCACAGGAGTTGAGACCTGAATATGCTCTTTGTTCTCTTAATGACTCGCAGTTTATGTAACTTTAGTTTTACAACCAATAATACCAGACCTATGTTATAAAGCAATTAATTAGCTATCATCCATGTCCCCATGTTTAGGAGTACTAGGAAATGGGATTCAGAGCTAGCTGCCTCTTCCTACTTCCCTATAGCTAGTATATCATTTATTCTATTAATTCATGGGAAAATTAACTATTTCTTAAGTTATTTCCTTAGGGAAAAAAAATGCTCCCTGTTTAAAACTTCTTGCAAACTAATACATACAGCTCATGAAAAGCATTAAGACCCTTCTTTTATGTAGCTCATGTGCTTAAATGATTAACCAGTGTACCTGCTAATCAAATCTTCCTGGATGATCTAATTTATTTTTCAGACCCTGGCGGTTTCATCCATTACTGTGATTTATGAAAGTGTAACTCCTGTTTACATCCTTATCGCCAGATCAGACACGCATCTACCACCAGCTGTCTTTTCAATGATCCCAGGGCCACCTTGTAGCCATATGTGCAGGAGTCCACGTTCTCACCTGCTCAGCTTGCCCAGTGAACCACCGTGGAAACACTTGGGCCAGTCTGTACTGTGGGTGCCATCCTCTTTCGCGGCAAATCCTCTTCATCCTCTATTCTAATCCTGCCACATTCACTCTTGTTTCTCTGTTTCCCTCCATGTCATCACTGCTGAATTAACTCACCTTTATTGTTTCTCAACTGGACCACTAATTATTATCTAGGCTTCTACTTTTGCCCTTACAGATCTGTTATCTATCATCTATCTATCTATCTATCTATCTATCTATCTATCTTACCTATCTATCTATCTATCTTACCTATCTATCTATCTATCTATCTATCATCTATCTATCTATCATCTAATTTTTGTACTGAGGATTGAATCCAGGGATATTCTACCTCCAAGCTACACCCCCAGTCTTTAAAAACAGGGTCTCGCTAGGTTGCTGAAGCTCTTGCTAAGTTGCTGAAGCTGACCTTGAACCTGCAATCCTCTTGTCTCAGCCTTCCAATACTGGGATTACAGGTGTTTGCCACAGCGCCTGGATCTGAATACCATATTTTTAAGTATCAACCTGATGGTGACATTTCCACTTTCAATCCTTCTACTTGGGCGGTTCAGGATCTAGCCTCCTCATCTCTCTCTAGCCTTCCTCCACTGGTGGATCTCGCTGAATGAAAGCACGTTTCTGAAATTGTTCTGTTCACTCCCTTCCTTCCTGCACCATCTTCCTCCTTCCCTTCCTTCCCCTGGCTCTTCTCCATTTGAAATTCCAGATTCACTCTTGCTCTCCTCTTCCATTGGGTCGGCCCTGACGGCTGCTGCTTCCTGCTCCCCTCCCCTGGGTAGCATGGTACTTGGGGTATACCTGCGCCCAGAACAGTTACCCAGCTCTGCTTGGCTTGTCCCCGTCAGTCACCCTCTGCAAGAGCAGCTCCAGGAAGCAGGGCCTATCTTGAGGACCTTAGCATCTAATTCAGCAACTGACACATAACTGCCAATCGATAACTACAATTTGTTTGGGTTTTTGTTTCTTTGGTTGGTTTGAGTCATGTAGAAGGAAGATCTTGTGGATTTGCTGAGGGAGAGCAGCAGTAGGAGAGAGATTATGAAAAATAAAACTCAGAAATATATGATGATCATTAAAGATGTGGACTGGAGGTTGGTTATAAAGAGAGCAAACATGTTCGGTCTAAGTTAGTGGAAGCTTAATGAAACTGACAAGGAACCCAGTGTCTGTCGTGAGAAACAAATGGCAGGCTGACTGCAGAGAGGAGGCTCCCCTGAGCTGCTGCAGAGTGGATCACAGGCATCCAAACTGGTCCAGGAGGCAAAATCAGGACACATGGTAGACTAACAGGAGGAGGTGTGTGTGTGTGTGTGTGTGTGTGTGTGTGTGTGTGTGTACATGTGTGAAAATACAGGACAATGAAGAGTTTGTTTGTTTTTGATGCTGGGAATTTAACCCAGGGGCATTCTACCTCTGAGCTACACCTCCAGCCCTTTTTAAATTTTTTCTTTCTTTCTTTCTTTCTTTCTTTCTTTCTTTCTTTCTTTCTTTCTTTTTTGAAACAGGGTCTTGCTAAATTGCTGAGGTTGGCCTCCAACCTGCGATCTTCCTATCTAGCCTCCCAAGTACTGGGATTACAGGCATATGCCATCACGCCCAGCTGACAATGGAAATTATAATATTAAAACAAAATACTTTAGAAACTTGGCTTGAATTTACGGAAATTAAATTTTTGTCAGGCTGTGATTTCTAACCCTACAGTTTCATTACAACAATAAGTAAAGGATGGTCAAATAATTTTTAAAGACCTCTTTCACTTTAAAAAGTACTCATTTAATTTAGTTGCTAATGAGAACACACTGCAGTGGGCAACTCAGTCTGTATGATGATAATCGTATCAAGTTCCACCTGCCAGGGTAGAGGCTGGACGGCGGGGGCTTATTGTTTGGAAGGTATGTGCACTTGGTTTTTAATTCACGATTTTGTAGTCAGTCTTTTCAAGAACTATACAGGCTGTAAAAGGAGCAAGAGAAACATGAGTGATAAAGAAATAAAATATAATGAAAATTGACTCTTCCCAACACTGTTTTTTCTTCTTTTAAGGCTCAATATCATCCTGAAATTGAAGTGATCCTTTTTTTTCCATTTTAAATATAATTGAGACTCACAGCTAGAAAGTGGCAGAGCCAGGCCTTGCACCCAGGCTCTGAATCTAAGGGTCTTGCTCTCATTACCACAGAGTCAGGCCAGAGGAAGTTGGCCATCAGCAGGATATTTGTGCTGCATTGTAATATTTGGCTAAAAATCTGCCTGTCAATTATTTTTATTGAGGGGCATGTATAAGCAACTATGGAGAAAAGGTAGTTGGACTTTTGTTTAGGAGAACTAAAATGCTTAAGTGTGTTGTTCAGGTCTTATTCACACCTTTGTGCTTTGTAAATGATACTTGAAATGTTCAAGTACATGTTCATGGTACATGTTACAGTACCATCTCAATTAATCACTGCTAGATCATGATGCGAAACCAAGACCTATAAATGACAGGCTAATTTAGGAAGTTAAGATGACTCAGACATAATATTGAAGAATATTCCTAAAACACTGAATAACAAACGTCAATGTTTATGGAGTATTTCTTATTCCAAGCACTGTTCAGACTCTTTCGTGTCTACTTCCGTATACAAGTTGGCTAAGATAAAATGAAAAGCATTAAACATAGCACATGGCAAAAATGGATAACAGGAAAAAGTAGAGTAGTACATAGACTATGCCAAAATGAACTCTTCAATAGAAAAAAGAAAGCATAGCGGGCTAACATTAAAGTAGGAAAAGACTAATTTTTTTGAAAGCTGAGATGAAAGTATTTATGGAATGAATTTGTGTCCATTTTTTCATCAATGCGACCAACATATCTGACAAAAACAATTTAGAGGAGGAAAGGTTTCTTTTGGCTCCTGGTTTTAGAGGCTCGGTCCATGGCTGGCTGGCTCCACGCTCTGGGCCTGTGATGAGGCGAGTATTAGGGATCATGGCAGAGGGACATGATAGAGGAAAGCTGGTCCACTCATGGTGACCAGGAAACAGAGAGAAAGATTGACGAAGGGGCCGGGGACAAGATAAAGTCCCCAAGGCCACGCCCCCAGTGATCTACTTCCTCCAGCCCTACTCCACCTGCCTACAGTGTCTACCTCCTCCCAGTGGTCCACTCAAACTATTAATCCATCAAGTGGATTAATCCACTGAGGAGGATAGAGCCTTGTGACCTACTTTCTTCCCCAAAGCTCTACCTCTGGACGTCGCTGCACGGGGGACCAAGTCTTTCAACACATGAGCTTTTTGGAGGACATTCTAGATCCAAGCCAAAATAAAATTATACATCGCACTAATAATTTAAATCAGTTCAATAAATAATCATACATCAATCAACTCATACATGAAGAAGTTTTAATGAGGCTGATGATGAATTGAATAAAACGGGGCTGAAGTGGAGTTGTACACAAATTCACTCAAAGCAACGCAACGTGAGTCATAGCAAGATGCACCTACTGCCCAACTGTTAAGGCAGCTCTGCACACCTTCATGTGAATCGCAGAAGCGCTGCTTCTCCGTGAGCATGGTTATCAAGGGCTGTTCATTTCTAGCCAAATAAGGGGATCATAGTGAGTTGTGAAAATATACACAATAAGCCTCTTAATTTAGGGGTCTGGTAGCTATTCGCTATATGAGGATAGATAGATATCGTCAAATATAAGTTGATAAAAATGATACATTTTACAAAAATCTTGGTACTCTTATTCTATAAAAAAATTGCAGTACCCTTAGGAGAAACTATAAGACAAAATAGCAAAAAGGCAGATGAGGTCCTCAGATAATCAAATAAGAAGACCAGGAAAATTGCCAAGAAGCCTAAAACCAAAATCAGCCTAACGGACATGAAGAAATAAATGAATGAAAAGCTTGGAGACTTAGAAAACTAAAGAAACAAGATCCACTTTCTCCATATACTTTGCTTATGTTATTTAAATAGACAGACTATGAAGCTATTAACATTCAGATTTGAAGATACAGAAAAATTGGTGAGAATATAAAATGGTAAAAAACCTTCCCCAGAAAGTTTAGCATATAAATTATTTACTAAATACTGTAAAAAAAGTGTGCTACTAAGGGAAAGAGCAAAAGTGAAAATAGCCATTATACTATACTCATTACACTATTACTCTTTCTTTCTACCTAACTTCCTATCTACTCATCTCTTTATTTATCTACTTAATTATATATTTCCCATCCTATAGTGACTCTTCCTGGGTGTAACTGATTATTGATTGAGATTTTATGTTTTTTCCAATTTTTCCATGAAAGCATTCACAACTGTCATAATTAGATTTATTTATATATTTATTTAATTATTTTGGTGCTGGGAATTGAACCCGGGGCGCTCTACCTCCAAGCTGCACTCCTAGCCCTTTGCATTTCTTTGTTTTGAGATATGGTCTAACTAAGTTGCTGAGGGTCTTGCTAAATTGCTGAGGCTAATCTTGAACCTGCAATTCTCCTGTTTCAGCCTCCTAAATCCTGGGATTATAGGTGTGCACCACCATGCCCATCTTAGATTTTTTAAATGCTGAATAAAACCCAAAAAATGCTAGTTTGTTGTGCATCACAAGCATTTGACTTTTCTCATGGTGAGTTTCTTTTTTTATGACTTACTTTGTAGTCATAAAAAGGAAATATGACATACTCAGCATTTGCAAAGATATAAGGTGTTGTGAAAAGGGAAAATCCAATTTACCGAGAATCCTTAATCTTGAAGCACCTAAACACAGACTACAAATTCACTAAGTTTTAGATTTTGGTCAGGAGCTAAAATGAATTTTTAATTACTTTTCTTATAAATATGCAAATGAAGGACATATGTGTGCAATTTTAAAATGTGCAATTCCTTCTCAAAAAACCCACTGTTTTTATTTCATTAAGTCACAGTTGTTTTTAGGAAGTTTGTCATTATCATAAGAGTTTGACAATTCAATGTCTTTTTCAGAGTGTGTGGACACTGCCCTCCCAGGGTCACCCCTGCCTGGGTGGGGAGGAGCCTAGCTGAGCCATGGGGGTGCCTGGGGCAGGGAGGCTGGACTCTAAACCTAGGGGTTCCCAGGGGCCTCTGGAATACAAGCTGGGTCCTGAATCACAGAAAAATGTTTTGTCTTTCTCATGAAGTCCAGCTACAAACTCTATTCAATTCACTATTGAAACTTTATAATCTGCCATGATGGACAATTTAAAAATATTTGCAAATGTAATACTACACATGGATTATTGTCGTGTCATATAAATACATCACATCTTAGTAGAATGATAATGGATGTTCCCTCAAGTCTGTCTCACTTTCCAGGAGAAATAAAGACAAACATGAAGGTGTCATTCAGCACTCTTCAGCCATGCACCCCCCAAAACAGAACTCTCTATAGTATAAATTCATGTTCGCTGATATCCATAGAGGAGATGAGGTTTCATGGAACGAGCATATTATATTAGCTAGAGGCTCTGATGGCAGCGCTCCATGTGTTGCAATGTACTGTTAAATTAAACTGCATTCTTTGCCTTTGATATCCTGAGTCTTTATTTTTGTATTGATGACCACCAATGAGATTGATATATAGAACCAAGAACAAAACTTTTCTTCGTTCATTAAGATCATGATGTGTACACACACACAAACTTATCAGAGTCGATCACTATGCTGAGCATGGAAAGGAGGGAAGGGGGAGGGAATAGGGTGGGATTCGAGGGAGGGCTAAATGAGCAATGTGTGCATTCGTGCTTCTGATACCCTGACACTTATCAAAACGTGTAACTACGATGCACCAATAAATTAATAAATTAAAAATTTTAAAAAAAGATCAAAGGGTCATTGTTTTGATGATGACTTATATAGTTTAACATTAATAATAAACAGTGTAAGGAGCCCCCCTGAAAGTAGGAAAGCGTTTTCTGCTCCACTTCAGCTTGAAGCCAGCTTGTTTCAATACAGTGGCAAGTTTATTTCAATATGCTCCTCTGCATATGTGGTTGTGTTAGAAAAAAAAACAAGTATCTGTGAATATCTTATGTGTCAAATAAGCACTCTTTACAATAATAAAAGATTCATGTTTTTAGCACTAGAAATGATCATGATAGAAGAATTGTTCTAACACCAAAGCTAAGAACTTAGGGTTAGTCAGTGCATCTTAATGTATTTATCAAATAAAATGACTTTGTCAAATATCATGCAAAATGCCATTCTGAATGTTTCACTCAATCTAGTTTTGTAATTTTCCCATACTACGCTATTTGATGCCAAGCCTAGAGCAAGTATCACCTGATTCTGCTTCTGTTAAGAAGTAGGTTAATGTTAAAATTTTAGTATTAGTATTTTTTTAATGTCTCAGCTTCAAAGTTTCTGCTGTTAACATGTCATAAGTTTGAGTCAGACGTAGGATTCTGAATCAATTTCCCCTGTGATTTTAGGTTATAAAGTCTCTCCCACCTACAGAGCCTATTAAAAATTCTGGTATCCAGACACAAATAAACCCACTTCAACTTAGCTACTTTCTTTAGTCTCTAAATTGACAATGAATCATTAAAAGTTTTTTTTTTCTACTTTAAGTCTTTGAAAGTTGTTTGCAATTGTCTGAGAAAAAAAAGTTGAGTACGAATATGAATTTCATTAAGTCATCCTATTCACTCTTCATTTGAAGCAAAGTAGCAACTAAATCATCTCCCCCAGGTGAGAGATTCTTCACTGTTTTAAAATACACCCAGGAAAAAGGGTTGACTATCTTCTATAGGTAAATTACTCCCAGGACCAATCTCTATTTAACCCAGCTGCTTTGAGCTGCAGTCTACACCTGGGCTGTGCCTGGAGACAAGAAGGACCGCTGCCTGTCACCTTTTCATTCAGTCTGAAAGCCCCGTGTATGTCATTCATTGGGCTCTTCTTTTCCAGTCGAAACCACAGTTATTTGTGTGCTTTTTCAAATGTACTTTCATTGGTGCATTGTAAGCATACATCGAAATGAAGTTCAGAGTGACGGGACACACTCGCACACAGCTCCTGGTAAGTGTTTACGTGCTTCTCATCTTTCTTCTCTTAAATAATTATCCCCCAGTTCTATTTTAATTGCTCAAACTTTGAACTGAAAAAAGACACTCAGGATCTGATAATGCTAATTATAATGGGAAGAAATCTTTTATTCTTTAATCTGAATTGCATGTAGTTGTGTTTTCATTTTTCACTGCAAAAGTTGCCATGCTTAACACAAAATATATCAATATATCGTTGTTTTTAAATACTCTTCCTTACCAAAGGGGGAGAGGAAACCTCCTACTAATAAATACCTGACACGGTACACCAATTTCCACAAGTATCTTGAAATCTACAATAACAGGGATTAAAAATAAAACTCTACTATCCCTATTTTTTGCCTATGTGACATTAGGAATAATGGTAAATCTGCTACAGGATGGTTGCAAGCATTAAAGATACTAGAAGGCAAACATCAGCCACATAGGAGGCACTGGATCATTATTTTAATTTGTGCATTTTGAATTAGATTTTAATATAACTCATCCACTATAGTCACACTTTAAGTTATGTTTAAATTGCACCAATGATTGGTCTAAGTTCTTAGTAGAAAAAATATTTATCTCAACAAGTCCTTCTAACACTGAAGACAGAAAAAAAATCTTTTGAGTCACCAATTTCCAGTCATTTTGTTGACTGAGAGTACAATAATGAGAACAAAAAGAAAGCATATATATATATACATATATATATATATATATATGAGAGACAATATATAATACATATATATATATATATATATATGAGAGAGACAAAGTCAACATGCACATTGATTTCATAAAGTATCTATCTGCATATACAAATAATTGCAAAGAAAGAATACGCATCAAGCAAAACAGGCAAAAATTAGCTAAGGTCATGGAAAAGTCATGCACTTGCAATTTTTATTCAGAAGACAAGGGTAATTATAACCGATGCCTGTGTTTCTGGATAAAATCAAATACAGCCAAGTAATATTTAGGTCAATCTAATTTGCTCATTCTCAAGCAACAACAACCAAAAGATAAAAAAATTGAAGGGCGGGGGGAAGCGACTAATCTGGGGAAGATAAAAGCCTTAAAAAGGGTCACCACTATTTGCACATGGTTGAGTTTGGTGCCCTGTTGTAGATGCTACAGCAGGACACAGAGAATGGGGAGTCTCACTAAACAAAGGAGCCCTGCCTAGCTTAAGGTGGTGGAACCACGAGGTCCTGTCCTTTTTCAAGATAGGGTTAAATGACCCGAGAGAAGGCCCTCTCAGTGCATCCTCCTCAAGCAAGGTCCAGCTCAGAAGGCAGAAGTCCGTCCTTCTGTGACCTCAGCTTAGGCCCCCGTGGCAGTTGTCATTGCATCACTGTTCAGAGTGCATGCCTGAGTTCATGAGTCGCTTTACACATTTTCGATTTGAAAACACAAATTAGAGCAAGTTAACAATGAGTGCAGGTTTGACAGGCATTCCTTCTTCTGCACGGACTTAAGATTACTTGAATAGAAAGGAAAGTTTCCTTTTCTGGTTTCAACTCCGTCCTCTGGTGCTATCTCCCAAACCCCATTCTCCTGCACTGTGAAACAGGGCTTTTATTTTCCTTTGTAATTTTCTTCTTCTGTTAAGAGTGTTCTTAAAAATGACCTTGTGTCTTTCCTGCTAAACAGAACAGCAGGCTGATCACCGCCAACCTTAGAGGGTGTCTCTGTTGATACTGGTGAGTGTCTTCTTATGTCCCTAATCTGCCATTATTTTATGATACAAAATACTGATGGTCAAATCTTTTTTTTTTTTTGGTATTAGGGATTGAACCCAGGGGTATTCTACCTCTGAGCTACACCCCCAGCCCTTTTTATTTTTTATTTTGAAATGAGTTTTTGCTAAGATGCTGAGGCTGACCTGGAACCTGCAATCCTCCTGTCTCAGCTTCCCAAACACTGGGATTATAGGTATTAAACATCAAAACATGCTTAATGCTAATATAAAATAATCTTACTATATAGGTCAATGATTCTTAAATATTTCCCTCTTAACATTTAAAGCCACAATGATTAGATTTCCTTTAATATACCTTGAACTTTGCTTCTTATAAGTTCTTGAGCCCTATAATAAATGTATAGCAGTTTTTGTTCACATCAAACAGCATACAATTTTCCCCTTTTCTGAGATCGGTCAGTTGTATTTCTTAACTTCAATATTTTTCTCATCTCTTTTTCGTGTTTTGTTTTTCTCTTTGCTATTACTATTTTCCTCTTATTTGATGAACAAATGATTGAGATGTGTTTAATCTCACTTTAAGCTGAAAAAGACTTAATGATACTTTACTATTTCAACACCATCTGAAATTTCTGTGAAACTTGTATTTCTCCTAATAATGCTTAATAATCCTTTGATGATCACTTTGTATATTTGTGTTGATATTTTTAATTCCTCCCCTTTTCTAAATGACAGTTTTACTTCTCTGTTTTTTATACTTTTATTGGTGCATTGTAATTATACATCATAGTGAGTTACAAAGCAATATATTCATAATGTGCACAACGGTTCCTGTATTTCCTTGTGCATCCCACTCTGCCCCCTCTCCCCCTCCCTCTCTGTACATTTTGGTGAGACTGACAGCAATACCTCGATATGTGGACATAACATTGTTTGAATTGTTTCCTTCCTCAGTTTTTACCACAAAAGAATTTGGTTTCCCTTCCTCGTTTTGTCCCTCGCTAATCCTCTTCTACTATCCCACTGGTCTCTTCCCACATTTATCTGAAGTCTCTTTTCTTTCCTATTTTCTCTCTAGCTTCCACACATGGGGAAAACATATGACCCTTGACTTTCTGAGACTAGCTGATCTCACTTAGCTTCATGTTCTTTAGTCCCATTCATTTCCTTGCAAATGACATACATTTGTTCTTCTTAATGGCAGAGTAAAATTCCATTTTGTGTATAGACCACATTTTCTTTATCCCTTCATCTATTGATGGTCACCTCCTGCAATAAACACGTGTCCTGCAATAAACACGGACATGAGTGTATCCTATAGTATTCTAACTTCAGTTCTCTATGCTTTAGCACAGTACCTCCTTGCCTTTCAGCCATCAGATAATATCTTCCTACAATCCTCTCTCTGGTCCCCATCCCAGTTTATTTTGCCTGATACTATCAGAGTCATCTTTCTAAAATACCATTCTGACTTACCACTTAGAGTTGCATGAATAAAATTATTTAAGACACCCTTCTAATTATAGAGTGGAGAAAAATTCCTTAACAGGAAATCCAAAACATGGCCACATGCAGACTCCTCCAGCATCTTATTTGATCAGTCTGTATCTACCTCATGCTTCCCTCGTACCACTGCCCACATTTTCCACAAAAATACCCCGGGCCTCCTGAGATGTTCTTGAGCTGCTATAAAGCTTGTGAACTCACATTCAGGACAAGGATGTCCTCCACCACGGAGTCTCTGGGTCCACTAAGTGACAGAGATTTCTGCCACCAGATTCCCTCAGTCTCCTTACTCCCATAAGTCAGCATATTGCTTTGTTTTCTATATTTATACTTGAATTCCTCACTACCTCTGATTTCTTGAGCCAAATCTGTATGCACATTTGCTTAGCAAATGATCCAAAAATGCTTATGAAGTATCTGTGACATGCAGACATCATATATCAGCTTCCCTGGTGCTGGGATACATCAATGACCCAAACCCATGTCCTCCTGGGATTGAGAGTCTGGCTGAAGAATGAATGAAACTCACAAATTAAAATAGTAAAAAGAGAAAGGTTGAATTGTTCTCTCTCATATGTGGAAGCTAGAGAGAAATTGGGGCACAGGAGGGACTCCAGACAAAGAGGAGAAACCTCAGTGGAGTGAGGGAGGGGGCCTAACTGAGGGAGACAGGAGAGGGAGGGAGACTTGAAGAGGGAAACACCTCAATGTTCATGATACACATATACAAACTTATCAAAGCCAATCACCTTGCTGAGCACAGGAAGGTGGGGAGGGAGATGGAGTGGGGTGGGAACTGGGGGAGGGCTCAGTGAGTGCTGTGTGCATGTGTGCCTCTATCACCCTGAACTGCATCAAGATGTATGATTACAATGCAACAACAAAAAAATTAAAAAATAAAATAGTATTCATTTTCAGATTTGACATTCACAGATGAGTTTTGCTAAAATATTCCTCAATATCAAAACGAGGGAAGATGAAATCAATAAAAGTGAGAAAATCCTTTAAAAACCCCAAAAGTTAATCTTCTGTTTGAAAGATGTACATGGACCATGCTTCCTAGGTTTTCTCTTACTCATATAAAAGAATTTTTCAACAGACCTAATGATGTGCATATTAATGTAAACGGACTCAAGGTGGCTATTTTTTCCCTATATTTCAACAGTTTGAAAGCAATTTGCACCCATTTAAATAGAATACCCACTTTTCTTCAGCTTGGGATGCAGCAGATTGTACACAGCACGTTGCTGTGGTTTGGAAAACATATTCTTGGCCAGGAAGACTTGCTGATGTGCAATAGGGGGTTCATCGTTTTCTCCATTGTTTATACTTCCTCGTCTGATCCTTCTGAGACAGGGGTGCGTTTGCATCTGTCCACTCACTGACAATGAGTAGAGATCATCAACTGTCGCTGGTGGCCAGCTTTAGCTTTGTGTATGTTCTGTTCCTTCACATGCAGGATGACTTTTCAGAGCTGACAATTAGTATAAGGCACAGTACACGTATGTTGCCAATTGAGCATGCTAACTCCTTATGTCTAGAAATCAGTACGCTTTCTACCCAGAACTGAGACACTAGTTTTAATTGGTGTGTGTGTGTGTGTGTGTGTGTGTGTGTGTGTGTGTGTGT
>PVJS01036128.1:0-20618 GCA_004027185.1 Glis glis
TGTGGGGGGGAGGCGGGGGGGAGGCGGGGGGGAGGGACACCAAGAGCTGTGTGCATGTATGTTAACACCAAACTGATACTCATTGTGAAGTGAGACTACAATGCACCAATAAAAACATAAAAAAAAAATAATAATAATATCAGCAAATCCTGATCGGCTCATTTGGTAGAGCTTTTACCTTCTTAGACCGTTTATGCAACCTAGAGTCTTAAGATAGGGAAATGGTCCCCGACAAGTACAGTTTTAAGCACTGTTTCTGGAAGCTTAGTTCCATGCCTACTCCTCTAGCCTCCCAGTGATTCTCTGGTTTCTCCCATCCTCCTTTAATAAACTTTTGTTCACTTAGCCAGAATCAGGTTCTGTTATGTATCGTTTCCTGTAACAGGGTAAGAAAATATCATCTGAAACAAGGGTACATAGAGCTGGAAAGCAAACCCTAGAAAACTTTAGTGAGCTGTTATTAAAGGGAGACTGAGGAATGTAGATTTTAAGGCAATTTCATGTAATATTAGAATGCCTTTCTAAGTTTCCCTATTATTATTAGAAATACTAAAGAGACCTTAGACTCTCATGTTCCCCATGAAACTGGTGTCCCAAAACTGTTATCCCTGGATATTGGCTCTGCACTGCAGTACCAAGTGAGTTTATCAATTCAAAACAAAGCCAAGATAGAGATAAATCAGGCGTTATATGGCATATTAAATTTCTGGAGCTCAGCTCAGCTCCCCTAATCTCTTTGCAGCAGCAATGGAGTGACAGCTCTCACTCACTGCAGTGGGGAAATAACAAAGCCAGAGGAAAATTACTGTTGCAAAATGAAGCACATCACCACATTTCCATCTAATGCATTATATTTTATGAGTCTCCCAGGAGCCAGAAAAACCCGGCAAAGTCTTTAAAAGTGAATCCAGATGTCAACCATCACCATCCCAGTGCTTTAATTATCAAAAAACAAAGAAATAACTCCTTAGGTACATTTTAAGCAGGTGTTCTTACAGAAAACAGAATAGCTGAAGAAACAGCTGCGGCATTATATCTGCTTCAAGACTAAAGAAGAAAGCTCCAACCTAAATAACAGAAGTTACCCTGAGGGGGCATAGAAAATTCACAACTATTAGAATTTTGCAAGTATTAATTTATACAGCATAATGAGTTATTAATATTAATTACTCCATCTTATAGATGGGAAAACTGAGTGGCTTTTATAGTAATCATTTCTAATCCAATATCTGTCAGTCTTTGACAAGTCCACTACATGATGAATTTATTTTACATGATTTTTTAAGTATATTATACAGAATGGGATTTTTAAAAACATACATTTAGCAATCTATTTTCATTTGAGATAAATAAGAAAATAAATATTATTAGCATAAAGGAAATCTTAAATCATCTCTAACTCCTGCTAAGTTTTTATCAGGGATTTTATTGATTGATTGATTGATTTTGCGGTACTGGGGATTGAACCCAGGGGCATTCTACCTCCGAGCTACACCCTTAACCCTATTTTTTCTTCTTTACTTTGAAACAGGGTCTCACTAAGTTGCAGAGGGCCTCACTCAGTACCTGAGACTGGCCACGAACCTGCAATCCTCCTGTCTCAGCCTCCCAAGTACTGGGATTACAAGTGTGTGCTACCACGCCCGGCTATCAGGGATATTAATTTGGGTCTGTTGGGTTTTATGGGATCTGTGAACCTCTGAAACTAAGCAAAAACTGACGATGTGCATTTTTCTAAGGTGAGGGTCTACTTATCTTTCATCAGGCTCCCAAAGGTGTATCACTAAAAAAATTAAGAACTGTCTCTATCCTCTGGACTTTCCATGTGTTACTAGAAGAACAAAGGCTTATTACCACCCATAAGTCACAGCCTGAGAAGGAAGGTGGCCTTTGCCTAAAATGTTAAATGGGCCCAAACAACTAGTCATTCCTAAAATTTGGTTTGGCATAAAAATTATTAGATATTTTTGACTCGAAATGAAAAAAACATTGAAGTATTCTACAAATTTTAATATCTAATCAAGTAAACATCAGCCTCCATAACCCACCAAAGCAAAAAAGTTTCTAGAGTCCTTCTTATTCTTCTTATTAAAGTGGAAAAGTCCTGAGGTTCAAAAGTGAGCCAGCCACAGTGGGCCACACCCAGCTGTGACCGGCCATGTGGGCCATGTGACCGCACAAGGAGCCACGTGAGGGAGTCCCCAGGTACGGCTACATAAGGCCCTCGCCTCGGCTGGTTTTTGTCCATTAGTACAGGGAGCTCTTGATGGTGACCTGTCGGACTCCAAGATAGCGCTTTTGGTGGACTGTGGCTTTGGATCTGATTTGTCGGTTTCGGCTTTTGGCTTTGTTGTTTTGTTTGTGAGTTGTTTGTTTGGGTTTTTTTTATTTTGCTGTAATTTTGTTTGTTGGTTTGCTGTTTTATTTATTTATTTGTTTACTTATTTTTTAGCTAGCATCGTTAGTTGCTATTGCGGCTTTCGATGGACAGTGCTAGGAGAGAGAGTAGAGAGGCCTGGCGGGTGCTCGCGGCCAGCTCTCCCTGTGAGGATGTCCTCATGGACAATTACATGATCCTGAGGCACACTGGCAAGGGCGGTTTTCCCCGGATCAAAATGGCCTGCCATATCCTCACTGGGACCCAGGTAGCTGTGAAGTTTTGCCTTCGTTTAGTGACAACCCCTTCCTTTGATCTGAAGTGGACATGAGGACGGTGGTCCAGCTGTTGGCGATCATAGGCATGACCGACTACCTCTATCTGGTGATGGAGCACGCGAGTATGGCTGGGGGGTTGCTGCTGCGCGGAATCTGGCAGTTGGCTGGCATGGAGGAGGAGGCCGGAGGGTGTTCAGGCAGGTCGTGAGCGCAGTGCACTACTGTCACGAGAAGGGCATCGTTCATAGGGACCCGGAGCAGGAGAGCGTCCTCCTGGACGGGGAGGGAACGTCGAAGTCATTGACTTTGGGCTGAGCAGCCGCTTGGCCGCCGGGCAGAAGCGGACCACCGCCGGCGGCACTGCAGAAGTCGGGCCCGGGCTCGTCCTCCACTGTCTGCTCGCTGGCCGCCTCCCGCTCAACGTCGCCACCTTGGAGCAGCTGAGGGAGCAGGCGCTGCAGGGAAGATGCGCGGTGCCCCTCGCGTTTCCTCCCGAGCGAAGCCTCCCGGGCTGAGACTGGATAAGGACCGTTCGCCTCCTCCTACCAAGCTGCTCCCAAACGCCCGAACCCCGCAATCCTGAGCGTCATGCAGCACCTGGGGTACGACCCACACCAGACCTGGCGGGCAGTGGTGAACAGCACGTGTGACCGCGCCATGGCGACGACCTGCTGCTCCAACGCCAGGTGAGGGGCACGGCCGAGCATCGGGGTGCGGTGCCGCCCCATCCCCTGCCGCCGAGGAGGAGAGCCACCAGCCCGGCCTTCGCACCTGCCGGCTCATGCCCGCTGAGCATCCGCCAGCCCAGGAGGACCCCCAGTGCCGGCAGAAGGGCGGCAGAGGGGACAGCCTGCCGGCCATGCCCCTGACTGCCCGGCCAAGAGGACCCCCACTCCCAGCGCAGCCCCCCAGCATGGCCCCGAGCCCCCAGGCAAGAGCCGCAGCGCGGGGGAGGCAGAGGGACGCTGGTCCTCCCAGGAACCCGCAGAAAGCGCCTCCCCTGCACCCGCGACCCCATCGCAAGCCGCCTCCAGGGCCGGGTCACAGGAGGGGCTGGAGGCGCGCCACCAGGAGGGTTTCCACCCGCATCCTCCGCACGTGCTGCTGCTGTGTGCTGGCCCTGGAGCCACCAGAGTCGCTCCAGAGGGAGGGGGCAGAGGCGCCCCACGCTCAACAAGCTCGCTCCCGAGAAACCAGGCAGATGGGGGGGATGAGACCAACGCCCTGGATCCTGACTTCGGCCAGAGTGGACTCAGCCGCAGGACGAGGACGAGGTGCTCAACTGTCAGCGCCGCGGGCCTCTCCACACTGATTCCGGTCAGAGGCGCCGCCTGGGAGAAACCAGACTTTTTCCCCCCAGGAAACTCCCCCTTTCCCTGAGATGTTTCTTAATAAATTGTTTTTCTTATAAAAACAAAAAATTGGGGGTTTTGGCATTTAGATTGTGACCTTACAAAATATGGGCTGTTAGAAAATTATTTCCTTTCTTCTTTAAAGGTTTGGTTTTTGTTTTGTTTTTTATGCATGTGTGTATCTGTGCAACCTGTGGGACAAGAATAGATCTCTTTGCAGTTCACATTGTTTGGGATATCTGGCACACATAATGAGGTATCTACAAGAAGCAGCAGAGTCAAGGTTGTAAAGCTGTAGATGAATAATTAAAACCTGAGTTTACTTGATAGCAGATGGAGGAAAAAGCCAGTTGAAAAGGACAGTGAGGAGATAAAGAAATGAAACAATGGATAAAGTCTCTTGGGTGGGAAAAGATCTGGAATTAAGGGTTTTGTGAATTAACATGAGAGGGACTTAGGAAACCATTTTCATTTGACATTAGTAAGAAAAGAGGAGAGATACTTTGGTGAAAAACACATGGATGTATCATTTGATGCATTGCATCATTCATTCAACAAACAACTTACTGTGTACAAAGCACTATAGATAGAAACATATATAAGAAATAACGACTGTGTACAAAGCACTATAGATAGAAACATATATAAGAAATAACGTAGCCGGGCGTGGTGGCACACTCTTGTAATCCCAGTACTTGGGGGGCTGAGACCGGAGGATCCAGGTTTGTGGCCAGCCTCAGATACTTAGTGAGGCCCTCTGCAACTTAGTGAGACCCTGTTTCAAAGTAAAGAATAAAAAATAGGGCTAGGGGTGTAGCTCGGAGGTAGAATGCCCCTGGGTTCAATGCCCCAGTACCAAAAAAAAGAAAGAAAAATTAAAAAGTAACTTTTGGTCCAAATAATTTACAGCCTAACTGGGGAGAGAAATATAAAGCATAAAATTCCACAGAGTGGAATTATGTGAGATCAAAGTGGTGGGAGTGATTAGAAGAGGCATTAAAGAATGGTCATTAAAATGGGTCTTAAAGTATGAGTAAGATTAGTTGTTACCTGGTAAATGAGGTCAGAAAGGATGACGCAGAAGGGATCATGTGTAAAGGCATGCGGGAATGTCCTTCTGAAAGACACCATCTTTTCAGTTACCCCTTCCCTATCCTGTCTTACCACCGTCTCCCATCTACAACTACATACCCTCTAGCTACCACCATTTCTCTTAATTCCAGCACAGTAAAACTTGTAAAATATTGGCTTTATTTCTCATCTCTCATTTATTCTTTGACTCAGTCCAGTCATGCTTCTATACTCATCACTCCAAGGGTACTGCCCTTCACCTCCATCACCAATGATGTCCATGCCACTAGATGTAAAAGATACTCCTCTGTTTTCATTTAGCTCAGCTTGTTGGCACTTCTTGAAGTACTTAAACATCCTCTCCTTCGTGTACACTCTCCTCAGTTGTCTTGACAGCTGTCTTTCTTGGTCTCTTGGTTTCTTAACTACCTGACCATTTGTTCTTTCTCAATCTGTTTTCCTAGTTAGTCTTTCTCTACCTTATCTCTAAATATTGAAGCTAATTATGGTTCACTTCTAGGTTCACTCCTTTTTATACATTTTCTTCCAAAGTAGTCTCATTAATTTCCAGAGCTTTAATTCCCATTTATAGAATGATTCTCAAGTTTATATCGCCAGCTCAAAACTTTCCTTCTATTTTCCACTATTTGTAATGTTGTATTATATAATAATTTAATTTATGTGCTAACTTTGAACCCTCTCCCAAATGTCAAATTTTATTTCATTTTACCTTACATAGCCACATAGGTAGCTCACAGACACTTAATATGTCCAAAGTGGATATCTTTGTTTTCTCTCTTGATCCTGATTCCTCCATTCTTTCTCATCTCAAATCAACTACTTCAGCCTCCCCAAATTGTGGTTACCCAATCCATTGATTTCAGTGTGATGTGTACTTGGAATAAAATCCACACTTCTCACCATTTTTCCCCTTTGCCCAAGGTATTCCAGTTGTACTGGTCTTTGATTTTCTAGAACCACCCAATCCTCACAACTTGATTTTAGTCTTTCTCTGCCTAATTAGCTCTGCTGCTCTTTTTCTGACTAGCTCCTGGCTTTTTCAGGTCTCAACCTGCACCTTTCTAAAGAAGTCTATTTATATTAGATTGTCCTCCTGCCACTATGCTCATCTCAGCTGCGTGTGGAATTTAAGATTAATCTAATGAACTTATCCAGAACTAAAAAAAGAAGGTATATACTAATTAGGGAAGAATGCATATGAACATAGGTAAATTTGGGGAACAGATGGGCAAGAAATTAAGAGTTTTCTGTGAAGAAGGAAACAGGGCCATCAGTTGAGAATGTGAGAGTGGGGCCTTGAGGGGAATGGCAGAAGTCTGTAATAGCTGCTTGGGATGGGGGGGGGCGAGGAAGGTAGTTTTCACCAAAGGATAGTAAGAGGATTTTCAAATAATGTTAAGGCTCTGGTTGAAACCAATGTGACTCTTTGTCCAAAAGCTCAGGTCTGGCTTTTCTAAAAAGCCAATTTAAATCCCAGGCTGAACCTCAAGTTCAGGAGGCTGATGGGTAGTTCATTCTGTTATGATTGGGACTCACAAACCTTTTTCTCCCGGAGTTGTACAAAAGCCACAGTTATTGTGGAGCCTCCTGTAGATGTCTAGAGTTAAGTCCTTGGTTCCTGCTGCTTGTTGCTGAAATAACCTTTGCCCCCAACCCTTGATCAGTAACTCTACTACCTGCTTGGGGAACACAAACCTTTTGCTAGTTAGTAGCTCTTCTGCCTTGAGTTCAACCTCTCTGGCTATCCTCTGATGTCTTACCACATCCCTGGTTCTAACACTCCGGGACCTGGCAACCTCTGACCTTTCCCAGTAAAGTACACAATATAACGATTATAAAATTGTGATTCAAGAGGCAGATAAACAGCAAAACCTAGTGTTCTAAGCTAGTCTGAGGAACGTGGTTGAGTATAAATTTAAATTAAAGCTAACAATTTGCTAGGAGATTAGCTGCAACCTGGGTAGGAAGTATAGAATCGAAGTATAGGAAGTAAGATTTTTGAAAATGTGAAATTCAAAAGATGCTAGGAATATATGATTCCTCAGGAAATGACATTACAGAGGGCCAGCTAAGTATAGTCTCATCAGTTGACATAGCAAGCAGAACACAACTGTGGTAGATTAAAGATGGCTATAAATTCTTTGACATTTCTCTCATTGAGATATGAGGTCTAATTTCTCATCCTTGAATCTAGACTGAACTTAATGACTTGTTTGATTAAAGAAACAGCAGAAAAAACATTCTGGGATTTCTGAGACTATCATAAAAAGCCTTCTGCCTGGACCTCTTGAAACACTCCCTTTCCGAGTTGTGAGCAACCATGAAGAAGTCTGACCACCCTGCAGAAGAGAGTGCAAGGAGAGGGTCCCACCTAAGCCTGGCCTTCTAGCCATTCACATAAACAAACCAGGCAGGAAAGTTGCACTGTTGGCCCCCCAGCCCAGCCTGACCTAACCTAAGATCGACTGAATACCAACAAATGATCTTCTGACTCAAAAAGGGAAACACCTCAATGGACATGATGTACATACTCAAACTTATCAAAGCTAATCACTGTGTTGAGCACGGGAAGGTGCAGAGGGAGAGGGAATGGGGTGGGAATAGGGGGAGGGCTCAATAAGTGTGGTGTGCATGTATGACTCTATCATCCTGAACTTCATCAAGATGTATGATTACAATGCACCAATAAAAAATAAAAAAGAATCATCAGATATGATAAAATGATGTTTGTTTTAAGCTATTAAGCTTTAGGAGAATTTATTATGCAGAGATAAACTTGAACATAAAATAAGCAAAAGTTTCAGTAAGGACTCCATGGATTAGTTTATGACTATAGTAGAATTAACTTGGAAATAACATCTAATCTTGACCATGGTCTCAAGACTCTAATCAGTGATCTATAAAGCACTTTGCTTTATCTCCGAACCAACCTGGCAAAAATTATATATATATTATATATTATATAATATACATGTTATATATTATATTATATATTATATAATATACATATTATATATTATATATATACACACATATATATTCCATAGTTAAGTCAGTTTATAATGAAAAGTAAATCAAACTCATAATAATGGGTTACGTTTAATAATAAACTCTGTAATTATTGCTGTTATTTTTATTATTTTAAACTTTTGAAAAGTTAGAGGATCTGATGACTGTGATATTGTGATTTAGATAAGAAAATTTTTGGATAATCTGATGTTAGGCTTAAGATATTAATTGAAATGTTTAAGAGAATTAAATTTGTAAATAGTGCTTGAATGTTTAAGAGAACCTTGATCTAACATGTTTGAGTTTGATTTATTAGACTTAAGATAGTTATCTTAGATTTTTCTTACTGAATTTTAGGTCCACCTTGTCAGTTGTTTAAATTGATTCAGATATTCTTATATCTTAAACTCATCAGTATAATTCATAATGCTTAAGATAATTTATATAAATGGGAAGTTAACTATTTAAGCAATTTTAATCTGTCAAACTTATGAAATAATTGAACATTTATCAAAGAATAAATGGAAGTAATTTATAAAGAATTTTATCCCCCAGTAGACTGGTAATTATGAAAAAGTCTAACTATACCAATTGTTGGGGAGAAGGAAGACCATGTTGTTTGAGAAAATGTAAAAATGATAGACTCTTTTGGAACATAATTTGGCATACCTTACAACCCAGTGATTTTACTCCTATGCATTTACCCTAGAAAGATTCTTACATGTAAGCACTAAGAGACATGTTTAAGAATTTTCACAGTATCCTTGTTTGTAATAGCAAAACTAAGCAAGACAAAATTGGAAACAACTGAAATATCCATTGAGAGGAGGATGGATATATAAATTATTTATTCAAATTATGGAATACTATACAGCAGCAAAGATGAATGAACTCTAACCAGATAGGATAACTAAAGTGAATCTCAGAAATAGAATGTTGAATAAAAAAGATAATTATAGGCAAATAAGAGTATGATACCATAGAAGTTCATAAACAATAATTAAATAAAACTAAGCAATATGGTTTAGGAATATATACACGCATGTGTGGACAAAGCTATTATAGAAAGCAAAGGAACTGTAGACACTAAAACAGGTTGGTTATTTCTGGAAGAGGAGGTAAGGGAAGACGATATGATCAGGGAGGGGCTCTCAGGGCTACAAAGGTGTAACGTTCCTTTTCTCAAGTTGGGTAGTAGCTACATGGATGTTTATTACTCTTTGAACCACATATGTATGCAATTATAAATACATAAATACACATAAATACATATATAATACATACATATCTTACAATAAATATATTATTTTGTAAGTATGAACTTTTTCATAAGTTTTTAAGTCTATAGTAAAATGAAACAAGGTGCATATGTTGGATTTCAAAATAGTGTTTAATGGCTTAAGAAAAACTAATTTTACATTTACAACTTCAATAAATTGGATACTATTAAAAGCACAACAGTTGGTAAGTACTGCAAGCTTTTTATAACATTTAAAAACTCAGTCGGGCATGGTGGTGCATGCTTGTAATCTCAGTCCTTGAGAGGCTGAGACAGGAGGATCATAGGTGTGTGGCCAGCCTCAGCAACTTAGTGAGACCCTGTTTCAAAATAAAAAATAGACAAGAGCTGGGGGTGTAGCTCAGAGGTAGAATGCCCCGGGTTCATTCACCGATTCCAAAAAATAAAAATAAATAAAAACTCAATTGGCAGAGTTGATACCTCTCTTTCTAGCTGCCCTTCTCCCCACTTCACTGGGGGCTCCTACCATAATATCTTTGATGAATTTTGGCTCTTACCAGAGATAGGAAGAGCTTGTTAAGTATAGGCAAATTTTGTTTTTATCCTAAACCAGCTGCACAACTCTTGACAAAGGGAATCCATGGGACAGGTGCCTGCTTGGAATGGGAGGAAAGGAAAATACGGGGAAACACTTAGAGGACAAGCACAAACTGGTAAATTAGCTTGCTATGGATGTTTTATTAAACTTTTTCTTACAACTTTTCTTTCCACATTTATCAATTTTCAGAATTTTTACCACTTATATGATTTATTCCAATTAGTTTATTATAAGTATATGTTTATTTTAAAAGTCCATATCCTATCATAACAGCATTAATAGCCAGAAGATTTTCTTCCCTCACAAATATTTATTTAAAGGTTGTTTAAAATTGGTCTGTTCCTGAAAGTCAATCTTTCATCCTGGCATCTAAGTCAGTGAAAATCATCCCTAGTGACTTTACAATCCAATTTCCTTTAACAAAATCCTTGTGTGGGTATTTGCTGCCTTAAAAGAAAAATCTTCCAACTACAAATTGCCCTTTAAGTTCTGGCTTCTGTGCTCTACCCTTCAGAAATTCTACTTAGTTCTTGTCCCTCAGCAGAATTTTCCTTTCTTGTGGATCTTAAGGGAATAATCAGGCAAGAAACAAATGTCAGAATCCCTTTTGCCTTCCTTTTCCTGCATTTTACATTCAGTTTTCCTTTCCTGGATATTTATTTCTTTTCTCTGTGTCTTTTGCTACTTTTCCTTTCTCTGAATATGCAACTGTTCATCCCCCAGTTTCCAAAACAAACATGACATTTCTTATTTGGTTATTTTTCTGCCCCATATTTCTGCTGTATCTTTGTTTTGTTTTCTCCACCACTTTTCAGTTTGTATGTCCATATCCTTCTTCCTTCCAAACATAATTTAATGCCTTTTACCAATCACAGTTTTTTCTTGATTTTATTCTCTCTTAATCTTTGACTCTTTTTTTCCTGGTCATCACATACAAAAGTTTTACCTGGGACAAAAGCAACAGATCTGATCTCTGAATTCTCATGTAATATTTTATGATAAGAAAGAGTTAGTTACTAACCACATTTTACAGGTGGCTAAAGGAGCCATAAAAGGAAAGTATCTTGCCTTAAGCCATATGTTAAATCTGTTAGAAGGTCAAACTAGCAGAGAACTCCTGCCCCTGCCTTCATTACAATCTGGTGCCCCATCACCTGGACCAGTTTTTCCCAAAGGGGGATTCAGGGACCATCCACATCAAAAGTTAACCTGGGTACTTTTCTATTCCATACCCGTGGATTTGCAGATTCAGGAGATGGGACCCAGGAGGCTCCTTTTTAAAACAACTCCCAAGGCTATCCTTAGCACAGTACAGTTCCAAAAAGGTGATGGTGGTGGTGGGGGAGTGATCTGATCTTGTCCTGCTCAAGATAGTAAAGGAATGGATTATTTTTGTGCATATACTATGTGTCTGATATTATGCTCCATTTTTTCTTACATATGCATTTAGTTGCTTTAATTCTATAAAAATGTTTATAGCAGAGAAATTGAGGTTTGAGTTAGGAAACCTCTCAAGGTCACTCAGCTGGTAATTAAAAGAGGCAGTCTAGAAGATTCCAAGTCTGACCCCATCAACTTGGATTTTAAGCACTATGGCATGACACATGTTTTAAATATTAGTAGGACTAGAGATTAGCTATAACTGTTACCATAATATGGAATTATAGTAATCTTATAGTATATTGCAAACTAGAAAGCAGATAAAATAATTCAAGTGTATCTGATAACTCTTAAAGGTTTATTTTTCTAAATCATATATTCTTTTAAAATATTGTTCATAAATTTACATTTAAAATATTGATTACTCCTCTTTATACAGCAGTTAATTTCTATGTAGCATTGCAGTCAGTTATAATGGTAACATTCTGTACTTTCAGTCTCTTAGATTAAAAAATAAAAATAAAAGTTTTGTTCATTATTATTTTGATCTAATCAGGCTATCTAAATGTCAAATTAATATTATTTGCTAGTATCATACTCTTAAGAAGGACCTGAGTTATCCTTATGAGATGTTTATCTTGTACTGTTTGTGAAATTTATCAAATATTTTATACTTGAATATGCTATGTATATAAAATTTATGGAATCCATTCTGTAAATATATTAGAATATATTGTAAAAATATTTTCCACCCAAATTTGGTATGTATAGTGGTCTATCTTTCTGTACAGCACTTACGATTTTTCACTCTACTTCCAACTCCTGTTTACATTTCTGGGTTTGCTCAAATTATCCAAGTGCAATATGAGGAAGGATATCATAATAGGATGGAATTATACTCCCTCTCATATTTCAGTCTTTCCTATTTGAACCATGTTTATATAGTATCTTCTATAAGATTCTGTTTTAAATCTTAAAGTATTCAAAGTTAATGGTAAATATTGATGATGTTTTGGAATATGCTCTAGATAGTGATTGGAAGAAATTTTATTTATTTTGGTACTTGTTGATAAAAATATATGTTCATAACAAAATATCAAGAGTATCTTAGAAAACAATTTGTGTTTCAATGGATTGAACCCAAGGGCATTCTACCTCTGAGCTACACCCCCAGCCCTTTTTATCTCTTATTTGGAGACAGGAGACAGGGTATCCCTAAGTTGCTGAGAGCCTCACTATTTTCCTGAGGCTGGCTTTGAACCTGTGATCCTCCTGTCTCAGCCTCTCAAGTACTGGGATTATAGGCATGTGCCACCACGCCTGGCTCAAAACAAATTTATTAACACATGCATTGCGCTTACACAGAATAGAACTCAGCAATGAGCAACTCAAAGGGGGTGGTTAGAACTTAAATTTATGGAGCATCTTAATAATTAATTTATAGAGTAGTTTCAAAGGAAAAGAACTTCACAGATTTCAGGAAGGCTGATATTTGGGGAAACCAATGGTAGATAAGGGATAGTTGGTAAGGTTTGTTTGTATCGACTCTTTTTTCCATTTTGTCTCTAGTGATGAGGTTATCTGCTTCCCATGGGAGACACCTTCACAAGGTGAATTTATGTTCTCCTCCAGCTAGATGGGGAAGGCAGAGAGCTCATCTTGTGGCTGCTTTTCCTTAGTTGCCTTCAGCTCAAATAATCATTTTGTCAGAGTGGCATATTGTGAGGTGGCATGTTCTGGGCCCCTTCATTTTCCTATTTGAAATGCCAAGAAGTTTCATATATTAAAAGCTGAGTTGGTAGCTTGGAGAGAGATTTGGGTTAAAAGTTGTGGGGTAAGCCATCTCTAAAGGGTGAGAAAAAATTAAAAATTGGAACAAAGAGGAATGAGCAGAAACAAATACATTGTCCTATATCTCATTGAACTGGTTTCTTGACCTGTTTCTTGAGATTATTTTTCATCAAAAAGGGGAAGATTTTAGAAAAAATGTGTTTCCATGAAAAACTATGCACCCTATATAGTACACCCTTTTTGAATTAACAGGTTCTTTGTGTCTGAGCAATTTGCAGCCCTTTGTTAATTGTTGGTAACGGATAGATATGTAAATTCTAGCCTGTCTTGTATTAATTTAATTTGCTTTCTCCCCTTCCACCCAGCAAAACAATTTTGTCTGATTTGCAATTCATCTCAACATTTCACCACTTCTAATAAATTTGTATTCCTTTGAACAAGTTATAACATCTGCCTGATTTCTTAATATAAGAATAAAAAAGTAACACATGTTCATTTTTATAAGTTATGATCTTACCTTTCCCAGAAAATTATCTTTAACAGTAGGAAATGTATAACCAAACATTGCCAAAAGAATTAGAAATTATGAAATTAGAAATGATGTGTCATAGAATTATGGTCACATGCTAGTCATAAAAACTGCAATGAAGTGTTCTGGGTGGGGCATGGCCCTCCCTTCTTCTTTCTGTTACCTGGACTATGATTATAATAGCTGGATCTATAATAGCTGACTCATGAGTTGGAAACTGAATATTGGGGATGGTAAGAAGACCTAACAGTGAACACATAATACTAGCCCTGAACTGCTCTCTGGATTTTATAAGATGAAAAAAAAGCTTCTATCATATTTAAGCCCTATAAATTTTTCTATCCTTCACAGTTTAACCTAATCTAATAGTAATTACTTACATTATGAAATTCTAATGATAAATATGAATGATTGTGAGAGTTTATAAAGCTATAGTTGGTGCCATTTTAAAAGTCTAAGTCAACAAAAAGAATGTAATATTTAATGGCAATTAGTATCTATGTTGCCATTTTTATAGGTTCTCAGAATTATCAAAAATATTTTATGGCTAGTAATCTAACATGAGAACTGTTCAAATTTAAGATGAAAAATGAAAAATTTCTTCAATTTAAAATGAAAGATAAAAAGGACATAGACTCATTAAGTAAAATAAATTATTTCTGATTGACTCCATGGTAACCTTTGAGAAAGAGCTTTGCTATGTCAAAAATAAAATTCAGAATTTATAGGACAATAATACATTGAGAACACAGAAGGACTCTTTCTTTTCCCAAAGTTCCAACCAGGTTTCTGACCTTATTGCATCAAGCTAAATGTCCCATATCTGTGTAAAGTACTCTAGCAGATTTAAGATTGGAATACAAAAATTATGCTCTAATACTAGATACAACTGGGGCTGAGAAAAATATGAACTTGAAGAAACTTCAAGTAAATTAGTCATGAAACTACAGTGTATCATTATAATAGGTACTTAGAAGAAATGAATGAAGGCGAGAATCCTGCTTTAACTGTCCTAAAAGTTTGCCCTTGTACCTAATTCTGTTAGGGCAAAATTTATTCCCACATTCTAATGTTATTTCTCTTTCCCTTCTTAGAGGCACAGTATTGCAGGTGAGCTGCTGTCATTTTTAACCCATTTCCATTGTATTTTTCAGGGGTGGAAAAGTAAGAGAGGGTTGGATTTGGGAACCCATAGAGAAAATGAAGAACCGAGAGAGAGAGAGAGAGAGAGAGAGAGAGAGAGAGAGGGAGAGAGAGATTTAGTGTTTTATAACTAAGAATAGCAAATTTTAAGAAATTTCTCTCTTTCATGTCATTATTTTTTAATGAACAGGCCCAAGCAGGGAATTGAGAAGTGAATTAAATTAAATACAGGACTAAGCTGGGCGTGGTGGCTCACTCCTGTAATCCCAGTACTTGGGAGGCTGAGACAGGAGGATTTCAAGTTTGAGGATAGCCTCAGTAAGTAGTGAGACTCATCAACCCAGCGAGAACCTTTTTCAAAATAGAAATTAAATAGGGCTGGGGGCGTAGCTCAGAGGTAGAATGCCCCTGGGTTCAATCCTCAGTACCACAAATAAGTAAATAAATACAGGACTAAATTTTTGCATTAAGAATAGATACTGCCTACATTTTTACAAATTTCCAGGATACATAATAGGTATGTATATGTTAATTTTATGAACGTAGTAAGTTGGACTTCCTCGCATTTTTATTTAAGATAGATTCACCTGGGGATCCAGACCATTCTGAAGCTATGAGAGCTACTGCAAACTACCACACAAGGACTCCATTTTAAGATCTTCCCTAGAGGACAAATTTAGTGAAAGCTCAATTTGTAACTTCCCTCCTATATAAAGCCAGAAGACCAAACTGACCCTTTCGGGATTTGATCCTTTAACTCAGTGATTTCTCACCTGAGACTTGGGCCATTTAGTAGAGCTTTAAGTACTTTAGCAAGGCATTCTTATACTGCATTTCTAATCAGAGAAACATAAAACAAGATCTGTCCTTAAGCTGTTTTACTTTGCCTTAAAATGGTTTCCATTTCCTTTCCTGCAGCATTATCTTGATAAATTGCTGTTTTTAAAGATCTTTTTTTTCCTGGAAAGTATGCAATAGAAGAGGCACTGAGGCTTCTTGCTGAGGTTGAGATTTGGGCCAAATTTTGTAAACCTCATTGCATGTTGTATTAATATCCCACACTTCTCCTGGTTTTGCTCTGTTTCTAATTTGTGTACTGGATATTTTGGCAAATTAAACTGGGTGGATTCTCTAAAGCATGCTCTAGCTAAATTAGGGCTAAAACACAAACAAGAATATTGTCATATTCAGAAAAATCCATAGAGGACTTAAAAAACTCTTGAAAGGAAGCAAGCAAATAGAAAGAAAAGAAAAGAAAGGAAAGAAAAGGAAGCAGTCCTATAAGTCAGGTTACATTCTTTGAATTCAAATGTTAATTATTCCCAGGGAAAATTACCCTGGTAATTGATTTATAGAAGTATGTTAAAATTTGAATTACTTACCTACATTCATCCCTAGAAATCTAGCAGTAGTTTAAAGAAAACTTACATGGTAATTTGTCTGTACTTATTACACTTGGAGGAACACTTAAAAAACACTACACATAAACAAAATACAAAGCAGGCACATTGCTGTGAAGTACAAGTTCCTTAGAATGACAATAACAATTAGTAGAAAAAGAGCAGCGTTGGCTCCACTGAGGACTGACATTTCCTTAAAAGCAAAGGAGCAATTTAGAGAAAAGCTATCAAAATTAGCCACCATATCAATGAGTTGACTGCTAAATAATGCCCCGAACTGACTTTGAAATAACGCATGGTTATAGCACTATGCTACTAAGTTACTTGCAAATGGTATTTTAAAAAATTTTGAATTTCTTTTTGTCAAGTAAGGTTTTTTTTACCACCACAAAGTCAAGAAAGCACCTGTCCTTTTGTTAGTTTTTGACAGTATTAGATCTGTACCTATATTAGAGGATTTCAAAACTTCTTTGTAATTATCAAGAACAGATCTCAAATTCTTATTTTAAAATAAAGTTAATGTCATGCCCAAAGTCATGGAAAAATTTAAAAGTGGTATTTAAAATAGAAATTTAGACTACTGACTTGAAATCCCATGCTCTGACCACCAGACCACATGCCTGCCCAAGGATACTTAACATTTTTACTGAGTTATTCTTCTTTGTAATTAGATGTAGTGATTAGAGTGTCTTTTGCATTACACTGCATTTTTCTTTTAAGTCAGGGTTGTAAGCCACATTGGGCACTGTCCCTTACAAAACTAAACAAGGGATTTTCAGTTTTGCAATACAATCTCCTGATATTTGTTTATAGGTTTCACACATCAAAAAACAATGAAATCTGTAATTTTTCAAATTACAATCTTCTTATTCTCTAAGTTATGTGCCTATGAGAATTTGCAAATCTTTTGAAGAGAATGTAATCTTTATGCTTACAAAATGTAGGCTTTCATATTTGGGTACAATTACAAATCAAGGCCTTTTTTCCCCATAATAATCAGTTTCTCAGAGTTGTGGGTTTTTCTCATTTGAAAATAAATTAATGGGAATTTAAAAATATAATTCATCTAGCTATTAAATCTTTAAAATTAGAAACCATTTATATTCTCAATCCCCAAAGAAGCAATGACAGAAAATGCTTTATATTATAGCATATTATAATTTAATTCTTTTGATTGGGGAAATAAAAATAAACAGCTAAAACCAGTTGAATTTAAAGTACAAAAGAAACCTTTTATGTTTTACATAAAGCCTTTTATTATTTTATATATATTTTATTACAGGTATATATTGTATGACAAATATTGAGTTTGTTACTAGTAAGTACCTGTCAAGAAAGTCAATTGTGAAACATCAAAAATTCAAAGTGCTACAGATACCTTTCAAAGGAATTTAAATTAGATGGCATTCAATGTTACAAAACACAGTGATATCTTTTATAGCTGTAAACATCAGTTTTTAAATTAGAGATTGATCTATAAGGGAGCTAATTTTGCATAATCATTATTTATCTTAGCATAATAATACATGCTAGTTTCCAAATTATACAGTAGTTTTATGTAGAGATTTATACATATTTTCTTAGTGTTGTCATCTAATTTAGAAATTTCATTCTCAAAGCCACCAGTTCTGAACATGTTTTTCCCCCCCATTAATACTTTATTTTGAGATGAAAATGTGGTCCTTTCTAGACCTACCTGGAGTAATCTGCAAGGTGGAGAGTGGGATTTGGAGGAGTGAGGTGGACATAGACACACCCAAAACTTGTTGGCTTCCACTTAAGAAGTGTGGGCTGGGTTTTTTTTTCTTAACAATTTATTATCGTTTTAAATATTTATTTAGTTCACTGGTCTGGACTTTTTGTGAGGGTATAAAGAGTTTCCCAGATGGAAAATGGTTGGAATCAGGAGCAACAGTCCCCATGCAAGGAGGCTGTGTTCCAAGCAGCGAGTCTCTTGATCACAACTCTAGCAATAAGCTGGAGTGCAGGCTCCCTAACTTGCTCAGCACTGCACCTCTGGTGTCTAGGACAACAAAGGAGTGAATGAAGAAATGAATGAAGAGTGACGGCCTTGAACACCCTTTAAGTCAAGTTGCCAAATTAACATTCATAGTCATGGGTATACTGAGGGTAATACCTTTGGTCACTGAATGTGAAGGAAATGTGTCTAGGAAGAGATTTGAGAGATGGAGCCAGGGCTGTGATCAGGATTCTCAAGGACAAATGGCTCTCAGACAGTGACCATTTAGGTAACCTGAACTTTTTGAAAACATACATAAGTCACAGAAAGACCAGTGATCTAGTCACTTCAAATTTTTCTCTTAAATCTATGGACAAAATATGACAATTGGGTTTCTCTTTATAATCATACTTTGAAGGGCAGAGTGGTGGGAAAGGAAAAATGGATGGGGCATTGATGAAATAAAATTAGCTACATGTTAGTGACTGTTGAACTTAGGTACATAGAATTCATTATCTTACTCTCTCTAATTTTGTGTTTGAAATTTTCTATAATTAAAAGTAGCTGGGCATGGTGGTACACACCTGTAATCACAGTACTTGGGAGGCTGAGACTTGAGGACTGCAGGTTCAAGGCTAGCCTCAGAAACTTGGCAAGACCCTGTATCAAAATAAAAAATTGGGGAGCTGGGAATACCTAAATAAATAAATAAATAAATAAATGCAAATATCCCTCTACTTAAGAGCCTGACACAGTAAACATTAATACTGCCTAATATTTAGATGTAGTCTTAGCCTTTTTAAAAACAGATATAGTAAGAAAATTTTAAAAATTTTGTCTGCATGAGAAAAAGTTACTTTTAACTCTACAACAAATTATGATGGAAATTGGTTCAATATCACTGGATGCTAAGCTTTTAAGGACCTTGGGGAAAAACTAGGGGATAAGCATCTTCTCTTTATATAAGCCTAAATGTTCTTCAGTACATCTTGTACTCATTTGGACAAGGGCTGAAGAAGTCCAGGAGAGTTACTGGGAAAGTGACTACATATATATCTAAGGCATACTTCAATAGCCCACCTGATGCCAGCCATCTGCTGAAAAGACTCTTTATTTAGTATGCCACTCTTTATTTAGGTGGTGAAATTATCAGTTTGTAATGTTTTTTATGCTAATCTCATTAATTGATCATGAGTTAGATTTATTTATACCAAGTAAAGTTAATCTTAGATTCTGGCTGAACAGCCCTTTCATAATTTTCCATTTCTCTTACAGTCTCATTGCATACCATGTTATGTATATATATACACATTTCTCTGCCTCTTCAGAGAACTTTTTCAGGTCTTTTTCAGCTCAGTGATTTGTGACTTCATACATAAACATTAGTCTAAAATATACTAAGTAACTAATATGAAATGAGTTGGAATTCTCAATCTATCTAGAGGTACCATGATTAAGTGAAATAATGTATCCAAGTAAGAGTTGATCAGAATAAAGAAGCCCAAGGCTATTTTTCTAGCCCAACCCCTATACTTTCCTAACTCAAAGGACAAAGTCAAGATTGATTTTTCAATGTTTAGCATGAAAACTTAAAAAAAAGACAACTTTATATTATAAGGTCCGAGAGGTCAGGAATTATCTCTCTACTAATACTTTCTTCATTTTCTCATAGCATTCTTAAATTCTGTTGTATAATGACGCCAATATCTTTCTTTGCAATTATTACTATCACTACTACATACAGCTTGATGTGAAAATAAATTGTTTCAATCTTTAGTAATGTTAATCTGAAACTTTTAAAGCCAGTGTTTTTTTTGAGTTGAAATATAAAATGACATCAGCACTAAGACCAAAAAAATTTTTTTACTGTAACAGACAAGGTAAAAATTAAGTGAGCTATTCACTTAAAATTATATTTTAACTCTAGTATTCATACAATATATTTTGTAGCTTCCAGCTTACACCACCCTCCCCCTCCCCCCGCCAAATCTATCTACTTACAGAAAGAAGGGCTTCTAATTCAACTGTTATAGGAAGAGGAAATCTAATTTTGACCTTGAGTCAAATTGATGCCAAAGGGAATTTATGGTTTTCTTTACTTTATAAGCTGTAATTGCAAATACAGTTTCCTTCATCTACAAAAACTATTCCACCCTGAAATTTTCAAACAAAAATAGTTTGCAGAAACATTGGCAAAGACTTCTTCAAAGGAAACTAGTTTGAATTAAAATGAAAAGGAAGAGAGAGTTTTAAAAGACATTATGTTTTTCAATATTTGGGTATAATATGCCTAATTCCTACTTTTTAAAAGCATTTCTCAATTAAAATTTAAAAATAGATTAGTAATTTAAATGTGATCTATTTGTAAATAAGTAAATAACAGGAATGTGTAGTGTATAACTTTGAGGGAAAAAACAATGATATGAAAATCCTTTTATTAAATATTAAAAAGAAACAAAGTTGTCATCA
>PVJS01036129.1:0-20618 GCA_004027185.1 Glis glis
CCGCAACTTCGTGAGACCTGGTTTCAAAATAAAGTATAAAAAATAGGGCCGGGGGTGTAGTGCAGAGGTAGAATGCCCCTGAGTTCAATCCCTGGTACCGCAAAAAAAAAAAAAAAAGCCCCTCTCCTACTATTGAGATTGTAGGATATTAAATTAACAGGAGTAATGGGCAGTCAAATATCTCTGTGTGTAAAGAGCTATTCTCAAAGAAAGAGAGTGAAGTACACAAAAACATAAATCAGTGTGGCATTTAGAGAGGTAGAGAGCTAGCACATCATTAAAACCTTGGTACCAGTTGATTTTGAAACCAAGTCCTGTGCCCTCTCATTCTGAGGTTTTGGTCTTTAACACAACATTTTGGTTTATAATCCAAATTACTCCTTTTTTCCCCAGGATAGTTCAAGAAACAATGATATCAATAAAGAGGTGAAACATAGCAGATGTAAAGCAAATAGCAGGTAGCATACAAGGTCCATTTTGTGTGTGTGTGTGTGTGTGTGTGTGTGTGTGTGTGTGTGTGTTTGTGTGTGTTTGTGACTAGGGCTTGAACCCAGGGACATTCTACCTCTGAGATACACCCCTAGCCCTTTTTAATTTTGTTTTTAAACAGGGTCTCGCTAGGTTGCTGAGAATCTCACTATGTTTCTGAGGCTAGACTTGAACCTGTGATTCTCCTGTCTCAGTCTCCCAAATACTGGTATTACAGTAGCGTGCCACCATGCCCAGATAGGATCCATGTTTTAAGAGCAGATGCTATGATTAATTGAAGTAGAAGACAATAATGTTCCACAAAATAGAATCTGCTCTTCAGACAGCAATAAGGGAGTGAATTTTCATATTTACAGAATCTTGTTTAGAGATACAAGACACTTGTATGACATAATCACATAATGAGCACAGAACTAAAAAACACCGGAGTATTTATTGTCCATTCATTCCTTCTCCTAATTTATAATTCTAATGTGGGGAAAGAGCACATTTGAAGAATTAGATATTAATTATAGCAAGATACTAGAAAGACGTGCCCTTGGCAAGAGATGCATTTATAAGTTTTGTGTGAGGCTATCTAATCTGACATGGTTTACTTTAAATAGGGTTAAAATATATCGATATATTAATTAATAGCTTGATATTGACCCAGATGTAGGTCGGTAAGAATTTATGAGAGGCTCTGTTGTAGAATCTGACCTTTTCAATGCTTATCAATGAGTTTGATAAAGATATAGAATGTACATTTTTCATATTTTCCAGGGATGTGAAATTAAAGGGATAATACTGATGGAATAAAAAGTACCTTTACCCTAAGAAGGCAGAAGAAAGAATTTATTCTAATGAGGAAGCTTGGACTATCCTGCATTTGGACCAAATATCCAATCACAAGAGTACAGGAGAGTGGATTCTACCTCTAGTTCTGTTCATGGAAACATGTATAAACAAAATTGAAGAGTTTAGTTGAACTGAAACAACATAGTTCATCAGAATAAAGAGAATAGCCCAAAATGTTAATGTCATCTTAGTTTTATTAGTCAAGGTATAAATAAAGAAGTTGAAAGTTCTTTCTAGACTTCACTGGTTAGATCGCATCAAGAGTTTAAGAAATAGTTCTAGGTCACATGTGAAAATGACATTAATAAGCTAGAACAAAACCAGAATATTTAAAAGGAAATGACCAACTGTTTTGAAGGCATTTTATATAAGAAATGGTTGAGAATCTGGTTGAAAAATAGAAAACGGGGGCTTGACAGATTCTAGTTAATGAAGTGATTTTCTCATTTGTACCTGGTTTTACCTGAAGGTATATGAAAGGAACTTAAGTACATGGAAAGAAATATGAAGAGAAATCAGTATTAAGCCATATATTTTATATTTATTTATATAAGCTATACAACATGGATATACCAGTGTATATATGTATATACCTAATATATATGCATTGATATAATATACATACTGCATATTATAACATGTTTTAAATAGAGTAATTTTATATTTTTGGTAGGGTGAACCTGGTTTATGTCAGACAATATCAGTTTGTATTTGTAAAGTGGGTGTAATTGTTGCAACATCTACACTCTAATCCAATTATCCTGGTCTATATTATAAAATGTATGTTCTCCTTATGCTGGGAAACATCTCAGATTAGATTTAGTTTGCATTGGCTATATTGTAAAGCATATACAGCAATCATATTAAAATTTGGGTATCTGCAAGCCTAAGTGCCCTAAAGGATAATTTTTAAAAAACCACCCAGAAAATCAGCAATATAATGAACTTATACAAAGTAAATGCCTTGTTTTTATTACTTTTTTTCATGAAACAAACTGTTTAATTAATGAATAATAATGAGAACAAATCAGAAAATTTAGAATCATATTCTTCAGAGTATGAAAATAAAAGTGGAACGATTTTATATTTTACTGATAAAGTATCCATGAGATTTTGTTATGTTTCAGCCAAATAAATTTTATGTGTTAAACATTTGTACTTCTCAGGATTAAAGAAATTTAAAGGACTTTCTGTGCCTAATAATTTGGGACTGATTTGAGTCCAGTGACTGAATTAAAATACATCTGATGATTCACATTATTGTAGACTACAATTATCGAAATACCTCTTTATTTCAAATCATATTTAATTTGAAATTCATGTTTGGTCTTTCTTTGTGGTTGGCCCAGTACAGCCTTTCATTCACCTTCAATTTCTTTAATCACAAAGCTTTTAATAGTAAATTTAGATAAATGGTGATTTATTATTAGATAATACTTGTAATGATATCACACATTTGGTACAAAATTAAGTTTTTATAATTATACTTAATGGTCTTTTACATTTAAAAGCTACTGTAATTTTTACTGTCCCTATCATCAATACTATATACCTAATATGTACATTTATTCTATGAAAAATTAATTTTAAAAACTCACAAGCAGTAGATCATAGTAGAAAAATATTGGCTACACCTACAATACTGATGAAAGTTCAATGGCAAACTGGAGTGATAGAAAATAGGAAATTTAAAGAGAATGTGCTTGTAAGCTAATAATAATAAAATTATGCATTTCATATTTGCCATTTAATAAATAATTATTCAATGTGTTTAATGTATAAACTTATACAGTTTTTACAATCATATGTGGTAAATATAGGTACTACTATTTTTCACATTTTCAAGATGCATAACCTGTTTTCTATTGACACAAGAAAAGCATGGATTATCAATTAGGTGTGAAAAGGATTAGAGGACTAGCCAAATAGATATCATTCCAGACAGGCAGGAAAATAAATACTGTCAAGAAAATTAATTTTGACTCTTTGAATATGTATTTTGTAATTGAGAAAAAATTTTTGTCTGCATCATTTTTATTTTCGGTGGAACTGTTTTAGTCCTCTTTGGTTTTGTGAATGGCCAACAAGACTACACAACATTTTAAGAATTTGTTTAGGATATTTCTAGGACTAATAAAATTAGGACACAATTATTTAAATTGCATGACTAAACTGTACATGGGTCTTGTGACAAAGCCCACGAACTCCATACACTAGGCTTATTTGCACAGTAATATTAATTTGTGCTGACTTTAAATACAGGGCCAGGCTTTGTGATTTCTTTCCTCTCAGATTTTGCAGGATCAAAGGCAGAAGCATCATCTCTCCTGTACATGCAATACCATGGACCCAAAGAAAGATTATCCCAGTGTCCTCCATGTACCTTCTTTAAAGTATATGAAAAGTGCCTTTGAGAAGCAAGGAGCTGAGGAGAAGGCACTTTTGGAGACTAGAGAGAAAGGTGGCTTTGTTGTCTCACAAGTGCAAGAACTTGGCTCTGCCTTTGTGGTAGGTTCCCAGAGTGGAAGGCTGGGAGCTGTTTCTAGGAAGGTGGAGTCCTTGCAGTGTGCCGGTTCTCACACTCAAATCTCCTAAGCTGCAAATTTGAAAGTGAAGACCAAATCCGCAGGAGAGTCAGGACCAAGGAGGACAGGAAAAGGAGTTTTTCAATGGCAGCCAGGATGGTTTCCTGAACAAAAGGGGCCTGCCAAAATATCTTGGACTTTGGCACAATCTAAGCAGGCAAGGTTAGGTTGCAGTAAGAACAATAAATAACTAAAGTTGAGTTTAGAGCCAGCTTGGAAAGAAATTCTTGAAGACAGAATCAAGATAATTTTCTAAAATAAGGAATTAGAAGATGCTTCGAGTCAGTGTGAAACACACACCTTCTACAACTGTAAGGAACCGACATGTAATTATGATTTCTCAAACAGACATTTTTACTTTAATGTTAATTGAGGTCAGAACGTGGAAGTAATAAGGTGACGTGTTTAGAGACTGGCTTTTTTCCATCAGTTTCATTCTCCCTTTTTGACAGAATTTTTTTTGTCTTTATACACTGCTTCTTTTTCCTTCTATCCATTATCTTTTCCCATGCTACCTGTTCTTGCTTCTTTATATAATGATATGTCTTCTTCCCAAACGTAACTGTCAAGATTACTGCAGTTACCAGTTCAAATTGCTGAAAAGGGGGGTCAGCTTGAGTCTTCTCATCTTTTTAAAGAAAAATTATGATCCTAAGGTTTTGGGTCTCTAAGCAGTATGTGAATTGATTGGTGCTGTGAAAGGTAACCAACTCTGATTAATTTAAACTGGCAGCAGGATAAAGGATTTACATGGTTCAAACATTTATTCATTCATGCAAGCAAGAACACAAATAATCATCGAACCCATGTGCCAGGTATGTTCCATGCATAGTCAATAAAACATCAAACAGGAAAGAGTTACCCTCATGAAGAGTTACCCTCATGAAGAGTTACCCTCATGAAGCATAAATGAGAAAATAGGCGAAATACATTGAGTGTTATATGATGGGGGTTACACAGGAAAATAAAGTACTGAACAAGCAGAGAAAAAGAGTGATAGAGAAAAATGTGATTTTAAATAGGGTAGACAGGGAGATACTTATGATAAATCAAGGTACTATTCAAACAATTATAGAAAGTAGAGGCTTCCTGGGAGAGGAAAGATGAAGTGTAGAGGTTTCAAATAGAAATATGCCTGTCGATGGTCAAAGACTAGCAAGAGGTCCATTGTGGCAAGAAGGAGATGGTCTTGGGGTGATGATCCAAGATCAAGGTTTTGTAAATCTTTGTGGGTATTTTTGGCTTTTACTCAGAGTGACATGGATAGCCAGTGGAGGATTTCCATCAGAGGAGTTACATAATTTGATTTTCTAGATACTGTGTTGTGGATGAAATTCAGAGGCTCTGGAAAAAGAAGATAGAAGAATTATGGGCTTATTGCAACAATTTATTCTAGAGAAGACTGACTAGGTTAAGAGCAATAAGAAGGGATCAAATCTATTTTGAAGCCAAGATCAATATGATCCGCTGATGGATCATATGGACCATGTGGAAGACAGAAGACTCAAGATTCCTCCAAGCCGGGCGTGGTGGCGCACGCTTGTAATCCCAGTGCTTTGGGAGGCGGCAATCGGAGGATCCAGGTTCGCGGCCAGCCTCAGCGCTCTCTCTCTCTCTCTCTCTCTCTCTCTCTCTTTCTCTGTCTCTCTCTCTCTCTCTGTCTCTCTCTCTCTTTCTCCGTCTCTCTCTCTCTCTCTCTCTCTCTCTCTCTCTGTCTCTACTTAGTGAGGCCCTCTGAAACTTCATGAGACCTGGTTTCAAAATAAAATATAAAAAATAGGGCTGGGGTGTCAATCCCCGGTACCGCAAAAAATAAATAAAGAAATAAAAATAAATTTAAAAAAATAATTCCTCCAAGGCAGTTGTAGGTCCATGCAATTGGTAGGAAAGAGTTTCTATACACTGAGGAGGTAAGCACTTGAGAGAAGCAGCTTTAGAGGCAAAATTATCAGAAGCTCTGTTTTGGTGATTTTATGTTTCATATACTCAACCAGAGATGTCTAGTAGGGAGTTGAATATAGACTTCGAGTAATAGGACCATGTGAGAAAAAGGGATTTTAGAGAAATTACTGTACAGATTGAATTTAAGGTCATGTGAGTGAGATTATCAAGAGAAGCATGTGCACTAAGGAAAACTGGCCAGAGGACTGCATTCTGGGTCGGCCTGAACAAAGAGGATGAGACTGTGCAACTGCACTTACAAGGCCATAGAGTCTACCTGGTGATATCACATGGGTGACATAATGCACCCATGTATTCAAGTATTATTCTATTAACTCTTTTTCTCTTTTGATTTTGCATGATTTAGCTCAAACAGAAAAGCTGGAATAGAGATTATTTGAGAATTCTTAATATATCTGTTTATTGTTTTTTTTAATGAAATGACTCATCTCCAGTGATCCTTTATCCTATGATCTCTTAATATCTATTGAAATGTCATCTCATAGTACTTATTATTTCTTTCGGTGCTCCCTGAAAGGTGACTGAGGATTTACCTCTCTCCTTCAGAGTCTTGCACATCTCATCCTCAATATGTTCATCATCACACACACACAAAATCCTTTGTAATTATTCTCCCTGGTTTCATAACAGGATGTGTTGATTGGTCTTTATCTTCATGACTAGTGATGTCCTCAAAGTGACTCCCCTTCTTCATCCTTGTAATAAACACTGTTATTTTTTCTCCTTGTTGATTTTCAAGAAATGAGGAAGTAGTAATGATTTATGGAGAAACTTGCTTTCATTTCACTTCCTTCCAATTTCTTCCATCAAAGAGAAGAGACTTTCACTCCAACTTCGCGCATTTTCCATCTGTTGCTCTTCCCACCTGGGCTTGGCAGTCAGTCGCTCGTATAAACAGCTGAAGAAGCTGCTCACCTGCAGTCTACTGCCACACGTCCTGCTGCTGATTCTCTTCCAATCTTGATTCCAATCTTTAATCTCTCTTGAAATGGAAAGCGCTCCCACCCATAGCTGCATTTGGCACAACTCCTTCAGGTGACACCTCATTAGTTCACTATGGTACAACTTGAATTCTATACATGCGTTCCCCAAACACTATTTTATCTATATTTGAATTATTTTTTAATATTTTCAAAGGTATATAAATACCTTATAAAACTGAGATTGAAAACACATACCCTAAATTCTTCTCATAGAAGATTTTGAATTTAAATTATTATTATTTGTTTTGTACTAAGGATGGAACCCAGGGGCATTCTACCTCTGAGCTACACCCCCAGCCCTATCTCATTTTTTATCTTGAAACAGTGTCTCAATAAGTTGTGGAGGGCCTCACTATGTTGCTGAGGCTGGGGAAAACCTGAGAGCCTCCTGTCTCAGCCTCCCAAGTACGGTTAGATTATGTTTTTATTCCACCTAATTCCTGAATACTTCCATTATACACTAGAAATACTATCACTAGAAATATTTCCTGGATATTTTCCAGGAAGAAAAGCATAACATATTCTAGGATATTAAGGTTAATATTTACGATAATGGCTTGAATAATAAAATATTTCATATAAAAAGTTGCTTTAAGTTTGTTTAGCTAAATGTTGAATTAAAGATGGAAATGTCTAAGTGACATTTTCAACATTGTGTTTTTGAAATTCTGGTTTTGTAAAACATCTGACATAAGTTGGTTAGGTAACATTGTCAATAAGTTTGGATATATCTCCTTTTTATAAAATCAAATGGTCCATTACACATTAGTAATATCAGGACTCTGAAGGCTCCTGGTCAATGAAACCTACTTGATAACAGTCAGCACATATTCCAGGCCTGTGTAGTTATGAGCTCCTTTTTGAAAGCAGGACTCTGAGGCATGCAGAACCATCGCCACCATTTGCTAAAATATGGTAGTAAATAACTGTTTAAGTTTTGGTTTTCTCAAATGACTTTTGTTAATTCTAACATGTGATTCTATCCTGTTTGGCATGTACTCTCTATTCAATTTAGTTTAGTTATTATCATGAAAAACTTCTCTCTTCCAGATAAAATATTTTATTAGAATATATAAAATAAGAAATCACCTAAATGATTAAGAAGCCTCAGTTTGGATTTTAATTATCTGTTTAAATATTTATCATTATATATTTTATTTACAAGGCTTCACTACCAATCTCACTAACATGTATGGGAGGGGAGGAGGGCTGGGTATATGGAGAGAAATACACCAAGTGATATGTCCGTGTATGTTTGTATTGCTTTGAATCTCACTATGATGTATAATTACACTGCACCAATAAAAGTCTAAAAAAGATAACAGGACATATGCTACTAATAGGGCCATTATTTTACAAAATAATCATAAGTACACATTGTATCATATTAATAATTGCACAGGAGAGAATTTAATTTTGAATTTAGTTAGTACAATCACTACAGAGATTACTTAAAAGATGAGGAATAGAACCACATATAACCCAGCTGTAGCATGTCCTGGTATCTTTCCTAAAGAATTAAAGTCAGACTACTATAGCGATACATGCATATCCGTGTGTATAGCACCAGAATTCACAATAGCCAAATTATGGAACCAACCCAGGTGTCCATCCACAGATGAATGAATAAAAAATGTGGTATGTACACACAATGGAGTTTTATTTAGCCATAAAAAGAACAGAATTTTGTCATTTGCAAGACTATAGGTGGAACTAGAGAATATTATGCTAAGAGACATTAGCCTGTCTCAGAAAGTCAAGGATCATATTTTTTGTCTCATAGGTGGAAGCTAAAAGGAGAACAGGAAACAGAGGAACTTCAGATACATGGGGAGGGAGAAGAGCAGACCAGTGGAAGGAGACTGGGGGAGGGAGGTGAGGGAGGTGAAGAGGAGGACTGAGGAAGAAAACAGTTCAAATAATGTTATGTCCCTATATGAAGGTGCTACTAGGAATCTCACTAACATGTCTGGGAAGGAAGGAGTGGGGGAGTAGAATGGAATGCAGAAGGAAATTAACCAAGTGACGTGTGCGTGTATGTTTTTATTACTTTGATCTGCAATGTGATGTATAATTACAACGCACTCATAAAAGTATAAAAGTCACTTTTTTTTTTTTTTTGCGGTACCGGGGATTGAACCCAGGGGCGTTCTACCTCTGTGCTACACCCCTGGCCCTATTTTTTATACTTTATTTTGAAACCGGGTCTCACAAAGTTGTGGAGGGCCTCATTAAGGAGAGAGAGAGAGAGAGAGAGAGAGAGAGAGAGAGAGGGAGCGAGCTGAGGCTGGCTGCAAACCCAGATCATCCGGTCTTCGCCTCCCAAAGTACTGGGATTAAAAGCGTGGGCCACCACGCCCAGCAAAAGCCACTTTTTTAAACCAAAGGTGGCATGAATATACAAAGAAATCACATTTCAATTATAAATTTTTTAGTTAATCATAATGCATTTTTAAAATTAAAACAAGTACTTACATTCGTTAGAATGACCCATCTAGGCCTTTGAAAAGCTTACAAATAAATGTGCCTGGGTGGGAGGGGTGGTGTCAGGTATATAACTAGATTGATTATCCTGGAGTTTCAGATATACAGGAATAGATGTACCAGCTCCCTTGGGAGAAAATGCATGAGAAAGGATGATAAAGATGAGCATGGATTATTCAGGTGAAAAAGAAAAGAGGAACATTTTAGACATAGGAAGCACTATGAAGTCAATGAGGCATTTAGTTCAATTATAAGTTCAGGGAAATAATTTTTTTTTTTTTTTGGTGGTTCTAGGGATTGAACCCAGGGGCATTTTACCTTTGAGCTACACCTCCAGCCCTATTTTTTATTCTTTATTTTGAAACAGTGTCTCACTAGGTTGCGGAGGGCCTCACTAAGCAGCTGAGGCTGGCTGTGAACATGGATCCTCCGGTCTCAGCCTCCCAAGTACTGGGGTTACAAACGTGAGCCACCACGCCTGGCCAGGGAACTAAATTTAATTTCATAGTGCCAGTGCAAGGGTTGTCTTTCTATCTACCCATTTTCAGGACCTAAGCTGGCATTTGCAGATATCATCAAAAACCAGATGATGGCATGAGCAATGTTAAGGATCACACTATATTCGAGGTGATGGATGGATGTGCATAAAGTTAGGGCATGTAGATTTGTGTTTAATATCTATCAATCTACCTTTCGTGTAACACAGGACATAGGAAGACAATTAGAAGCTAATGCTGCTGTAGTTTAAATAAAAACTGTGTCTATAGCCACTGAAAGGATAGGATAAATTATAAGTATATAAATTAGATAGAATAGACAGGATTTAGTTGTTGCTTGGGCTTACGTGGTTGCAAAATAAAATTATTTAATAAGATTCTCAGGTTAGCAATTTGCTTAGATTTGTGGTGATTTTTTTCGTAGTTTTGCCTTTTCAAAGCACAGTGGAGGTTTGGCCGAAACAGAATAGATATAATCACTGAAAGCTGATGATCCTTAATTGATAGCTCTCTATCTGGGTGCTGGAGCTCAAATTGAAATTCGTGCTGGAAAATCATGGAAAGTCTATCCCACTGATTCAATAATCAATAGAATTTAGTGGGAAAAAGTATCGAGTTAAGTGAACAAGGTCGAGAACACAAACTTAGAGAAAATAGCATTTGAGGATCAGTTAATATAGAAAGAGACCAAGAGAAAAAACAGAAAAGGGTATTTGTGTGGAATCAATATAGAAACGATCTTACACATATTATCTCATTTGTGTTTAAGTGAAAACACGTGATGATAAACAAAGCATATAATTTTATCCACCTCTCAGAGAAAAATAAATGATCTCTTAGAGAAGTTAATGTTATTCTTTTTCCCAATACCATACTAGTATTTCATCCTGTTTCTTTTCTTAAAATTATCTATTCCTGCAATATTACAAATTGGAAACATATTGATAGATAGATTAAATAATTTATAAAAGTAAACCTATCTGACCAGGAAAATTCAATTTTCTCTCCACAGCACAATTAAAATATAGCAAGAACCAGCATGTTCTTTCTAGGTGGTGACTGTGGAGTACCATTTAAATATTGGAAGTATGTCTCAGTGTTTGGAGCTGCTACACATCACTTCAGGGGTCGCAAAGTGCCATGCATCATCACGCTCTATAAAATGAAAGCTGAACCACTTTCCTGTGAGAATAATTATATAATGCCTCTTTAAAGTCCCAAGCCAGAGTAGTTCACTATGGCAATTCCTATACCCTCTTGTCAGTCCTGAACTCTATAAATCAGACCTATATCATTGTAGAAAACATTAAGTTATTATTTACAGTACCTTCAAAACTCATGGGTGGAACAAAATAATCAAAATTTTCTATTTTCTTTCTTATTTTTTGCAGTGGTAAATTGTGCATGATACTGGTTTCCTATGTTGTTTGATACTCCTGTTTTTTTGTGTTGAAGGTACTAGTGTTTTATATGATAGCTTATATTGCTTTTATAGATATTTTATTAGTTATAATTTTTCTTACACAGTCTGGTAAAGAAACATTCAAAACTTAGAGAAGATATTTGGTATTGTTTTCAAATTATACATGAATCCAAATCAAAATATTGATTTTATTACATTGTTATTAGTTATATTAATATAGTTAATAGTATATAATGGCACTTTGTTCAGTGCAGATGACATTGACAATAAAAATTAACCATGATTAACCCATAAATAAATGCTGCTAATCAAGCAGGGTACTTACCAGTAAAACAAGACATAAGACTATTTCAAAAAATATATACCAATACGAAATAGAACTACAATGACAGATTTTAAAACCTCAGCTAAAATAAATAACCTGCTGTTTTTTGAAGCTTAATACACTATAGCTCATTTGTCATTTCTAACACACACAAACGCAAGATGTGAATACTTACGTGGAAGAATTAAGTAATGGCCCTGATCAAAGATCTTACCAATTGTGCCATGAAATACAGTATCAGACAAATGAGCAAATCTAGTGGTTTCAAATATAGAAGTTCTGTGCTTCTATACGTTACAATAAATAATAAGCAATCATTTTACACAAAATTGTGTCTGAATCTTTCTCCTATAATAGGGGGTTCTGTTGTGGTCAGGGAATAGGACACAGCAATATCTGATATTGCTCATTTTTTTCCCATGGTTGACATTCTCTTGACCCTTCATCATAAATTCTAACTTGAATGTGAGGTCTGCATGGGCCCAGAAAAATTAGTCAAATGGAAAGGATTGACCCTCAGGACCTTTGTAGTGAATGCAAAAAGAAAAAGAGACAAACAAAACATCATGCACGTCTGAGCGATGTGGAATACATATACACAGCCAGATCTATCCACATATTTGGAACTTTTTAAACTCGGAAATCGGCAGATTTATGTTTTCATTAATTTAAATAGGGCTTTGTCTTTCTTATAGACAAGAGCTCATTCAGGTCTAAGGTGGCATTCTATGGCTCCTCTGAGCTGGAGGTGCAGGTGACAGAGGGCAGAGACTTCAGCAGTTGGCACATTAACGTGATAGAAATGGTTATTATAATAAGGAGGATGAAAAGGGTATCCAAGAAGTTTTCACCTAAGGGGAAGGAGGTTTACCTCAGAAAATGCAAAGCTATACAATATGCTAAGATAACCCTTAGAAGACCAAAAACTAACCAACTGTTACTTTTACTTCAGAGATAAATAATCTTAGCCAATGTTATCATTAACATTATAGCCTCCTTTAACACATAAATGAAATAAAAAACTAATTAGTGATGGCTTAAGTGACTATAAAAATTATTCACACACAAATAGTACACACTATATTTTTCATTATGCTATATTCTTTTAAGGATTCTTTTAGCTCCACCTTTGTACTTTAACAATAAGATGCATTATTTGTACTTCATATAAATCCATTAGGCTTCTATACTGAGAATATTCCCTACTTTGCATTGTTATAAATAGCAGCTTCATTGAAATTTCTTGTATACAAAATACATTGAAACTGTATCTGAATATTTCATTGGTAAATTCCTATACATAAAATTGAAAGGACAAAGCCTTTATTTATTTATTGGTACTAGGGATTGAACGCAGGGGGTTCTAATTCTGGGCTACACTACCAGCCCTATTTTATTTTTTATTTTGAAACAGGGTCTTGCTAAGCTGCTGAGGCTGGCCTCAAACCTGCAATCCTTCTGTCTCAGTCTTCCAAGTACTGGGATTCCAGGCATGTGCCACCATGCCCAGCTAAAGCCTTTATTTAAATGATTTAAATGAATCCATCTGAACCTTTTTCAATACTAGAAATAAAAATAAGCCATAGAGAAGAACAAAATTATGTCATTTTGCAGGAAAATGGATGGAACTGGGGAACATCATGCTAAGCAAGATCAGTTAAACTCAGAAAGTCAAGGGCGATATGTTTTCTCTCATACTTGGAAGCTAGAGAAAAGGAATGAAAAAGGATCTCATGAAAATAGGGGAGACCCTAAGAGTGGAAAGTGACAGAGGAGGGGGAGAGGAGGGAAAAAGGAGGTACAGACAAGGAAACAGACCAGATGACATTTTGTGCATATATGAAGGTATCACTAAAAATCACTGTTATGTATAATTATAATGCATCAATAAAAAATTTTAAAATGTTGCAACTCGAGAATTAAAAAGTTCTCCTTTTTAAAAATTTTGTTTGGTTTTCAACTGTTAAATAACTTGAATGTGCTATATATGGGATAATTTCCAATATCACATAATTGAATTATAAGCCTAAATCAAGAGGATTATTATTATTATTTTTTGCAGTGCTGGGGATTCAACCGTGGGCCTTGTACATGCTAGGTAAGTGCTCTGCCACTAAATGTTTTAAATTTTAATCACATAAAGAATATTTGGGTCAATGTGCTATGCTAATAGACCTAGTTATACTATTTCACCTATAATTTTTCCGTGCTTTTCAATATTATACATATCTCCCTATTTATGTATTATTCAATTAGTGAATATAAAACTGCAATAGCCACATTTCAAGTGTGGAATAGACTCATTTCACTGGTGACCACTGTATTCACACACATAAAGCATGTTTCCATCATTGAGAAAGGTATTGGAGTCCTGGTCAAATTATTTGTGTTCAAAATAATACAAATGGCACTCTTTTATTTTCTCATCTATCATTATTCATACAAAATAAAAAGTAATTAAGGCACTAATGCTTGCTGGATACTTGAATTTGGTAACAAATAAAATAAGCTCCTGACATCATGCAACTTATATAGAATAGATGGGAAGAAAATAAGTAAATACTCATGTAACATTTTATAATAGTGATTTAGAATTATGGTTAGATATAGAATGTTCCCTGAGGTGTTCATATATTCTTGTTCAGAGCTGATATATTTAAGTCTTGAGAATTGTAATCTCATCAATAGATAAATCAATTGTAATGGATTTACTGCGTGGAAACCCGGGAAGTTAGGTTGTGACTACAGGAGGTGGGTCCCTGGGGTGTTGGCCTTGGTATTATATATGGTCCCTCCACCTTGCTCTCTCTTTCTCTAGATTCTAACTTTGAGAAATAGAGTATTTCATGGGGAGGGAACAACACAAATGAACTGATAAACTATATAATCCCAGTGTAACTTGAAGAAAATAGCAGTATCAAGGGCTAGATTATGTCCATGTGCTGTATTTTAATCTGGGTCATGACTTTATATTACACATTGAAATGGGATCAAAAGCAAGGAAGAGTGTTGAGCACGAGGAGGGTGACATGATTTACTTACTAATGGCATCGCTCTGACGTATGCGGGCAATAGAGCGTGGTGAGCATAGCAAGAATGGAAACAGGGAAACTAGACGATTACCAGGCCAAGAGTCTAGATGATTGATGGTGCCTAGGATCCACTTGGCTGCAATGGAAGATAAATATTGGATTTTCTGGGAATGATCAATTATGTCTCTATGCATCTTCTCTCTAGTCCTTGACCATAAAGACAGTTTCCAAAGGCTTACATTATGCTTGACTACTATTTCTTTTGAGTTGTGAAGTCCCAGGGTCCTATGTCCTGACTAACAAATAATACTAGGGGACCCTGCTAAATCCCGAAGGCATTGGGTTATTTGAAATTTCAAAGTCTGTGTTCACAGCTTAATCACTAACAGTTTCAAGAAAAGAGAATGATTTTCATGTCTTTTCTCATGAAAATATTTTTCTAGTCACATTGATATACATCTCTTTGCACATTTTAGTTAATGATCATATTTTGTTTCATCAATTATAAAATGACTGCTTCATGGTGTGCTTGTTATTCACAGATCTAATGGTTACCTTGGATGCATCAATAGATACTGCCTATTCTGCTCTTGTCAAATTCCCTCTTCTCCCAGGGCATCACATGTTTGGCAACAGTGAATTTAATGAGAGATCAAATAATAAGAACAAAATAAAAGATACTCTGAAACATTTCATTAACAGAGCATTAGAGTAAATATACAGAATCAAATGCTCCAATAATCTTGAAGTAATTACTAGTATTTTGCATTTCCATTACCCTACTGGAAGATGCAAAGGAGCAGAGCAGGGAAACAGATTCCAGCGGAATTCCTCCTTTGATAAGTTTTCTGTTAGAGACAGTGAATGCACTATAAAGACACCAAGAAATATTGTAGTATTATATGTAAATAAATTGAATAAATCAATTAATAGAGAGATTCCCACAACCATATTGTTATCAACGTTTTGCTTCCTTTCTAAATTTGGTATGAAAATATATTACATTATGTACATAAACGTATCCATTTATCTATCTATATAAATACATACAAAGCTGGGTGTGGTGGCACTGTGAGCAAATAAATCTTCCTCTAAGTTGTGTGGTCAGTCTTATTGGGTCACAGCAAGGAGAATGTGAAGATAGCTTCCAGAATGTGAACAATGGAGGGTGGGTAGTGGGGTGGGACCTGAAGGGAAACTCACCAAGACCTGTGTGCATGCTTGTATGACTTTGAACCTCACTATGATGTGTAATTACAATGCACTGATAAAAGCATGTAAAATAGATTATTATGACTTCATTTGGAGAAAATATTTGAGATAGGGAAAACGAAGTGATGAGGACACAAAACAGGGCTGGCACACTAGAATTTCCATTTCTAGAAGTTAATTGTTCAACGTTACTATTTTATTTATTGAAAGTAAAGAATGGAGTTTAATAAGCAAGGACTGACCTTTAGTAGAAAGTAGATCATATAGATAGTTTCCATTGATCTTTCATGTTATCAAAGCTTAATAGTAAAACCACATGAGTAGAATTTTGCTGCTGCTCTCAAATAGAAAAAAAAACTACCCTCACCTTTTTACCACTTTCTGTTTCATTTCTTTTTTGTTTTTTTTTTACATAGTATTTAATAACATGGAAAGCTAACCTAATTCAACCAGTTGTATTCCATCAACTGCCTATTTATTTATTATCTAAAAATAGAGCACTCTTGGGTTTCCTATAATTTAAACATAAAACCCAGCATCTGTTAATATATAGGCTCTGCAGGGGAAAAAGATGAAATAAAGTTCTTAATTAAAAAATAAAATTAAATAAATCATGACATGCCTGATTTAATCATTCGATTGTTGTCTATACTTTTTCTATTGACATCATGCATCAGACAAATCTAAGATTACCTAGTGACAGCATTACTTACTGAGCTTCTTCTTAATGGTATTTCTCTATTTTCCAAACTATTCCCTCATTCGTGCTAACTTCTATTTTTTATGCACATCCTCTCCCTTTATGTGTTTCCTGTATATATTCTTAAAAGGATGATTTTCTATTTCAGATTGGTTTCAGAGAAAGGAGAAAACATAAGTGCCCCATTACCTCATACTTCTCAACTGTATTCAGTACAAAGCTGAAGCTGTTTTATCTATAAATTCTAACCCTCCTAATCTTGTAAGTGGGACATAAACTGTGTTTTATACAATGCCCATTATATTATTGTTACTCAAGTAATCCAGAACATAAAACAACAATAAATAAGCCTTCTCTAGGGATACAACATTAATCCTCTTCTTTCATTCTGTTAAGTTTTAGTCTCCAAAATCCCCCTTTTGTCTAAAATTCAAACCAAGACACTACAAATCTCTTTATTGACAACACTTATTCTTTCCATTGAATGCAAACTGTTTATCTCTTTGTATGAGAAACTTATATAATCTCTTCCTGTCAGTTCTTTTCACTCTGAACATGCTGCCCTACACTGCTGCCAGATATGTACTACTTACCTTTGCCTTTCAAGGAATATATATTCTCACTTTCAAATAATGCTGGAGTTACTTTTTTTTTTTTCTTGTTGTGGTGATAAGGATTGAAATCCAGGACATTCTACCTCTGAGCTACACTCCCAGACCTATTTTTTATTCTTTATTTTGAAACAGGGTCTCACTAAGTTGTGGAGGGCCTCACTAAGTAGCTGAGGCTGGCTGCGAACCTGCGATCCTCCTGTCTCAGCCTCCCAAGTACTAGGATTACAAGCATACGCCACCATGCCCGGCTCAAAAACTATTTTATAATAAAGCTTTTGTTGACTGAATGCCTGGCACTGTGCTAAATAGTTTTCCACCATTTACTGGGTTAGCTTTTCCAATTACCTGTAAATACCAGTGTTCATAATCATTTTTTATATAGGTCAATTGAGAGACAAGTAACTTTCTAAAATCAAATCATTTCTATGTGAGGACTCAAAGGGACCCATTGTTCTGTTTACTTCCAAGGCAGTGCATTTAACCCTTACACACACCTGTTTTGTTTTGCATTTGCTTTACATTTAAAGTAAAAGTATCTCTGTTTTGTGCACTCCAGAACTTCAAGAAAACTTCACAAGCAATTTGTAAATGAGTATCTTTGGAAAGATACCCAGGAGTGGTATAGCTGCATCACATGGTGATCCATTCCCAGTTTCTGAGGAATCTGCACACTGATCTCCATAAAGGCTACACTAATATGCAATCCCACCAACAGTGTAGAAGAGTCCTTATTTCCCCACAGCCTCACCAGCTTTTATTGTTGTTTGACTTCTTGATGATTGCCATTCTGATTGGGGTTAGAAAAAATCTCAGTGCAGTTTTGATTTGCTAATGATATTGAACATTTATTCATGTATTTATTGGTCATTTGTATTTATTCTTTTATAAACTGTCTGTTTACTACCATTTCCCATGTATTTATTGGGTTATTTGATTTTTTAGTTTTGTCTTTTAAGTAATTTACATATTCCACCATATGATCCAGATATACCACTCCTGGTTATCTTTCTAAATGGACTGAAATCAGAATATTATAGTCATACATGAATATCCATATTCATAGCAGCACAATTCACAATAGCCAAATTATGGAAACAAACAGGGTGTCCATCAACAGATGAATGGGTTACAAAATTATGGGATATTCACAAAATGGAATTCTACTCAGCAATAAAACAGAACAAAATTATGTCATTTGCAGGAAAATGGATGGTCCTGGAGAACATTATGTTAAATGAGATTAGCCAGTCATAGAAAGTGAAGGGTCATATCTTTTCTCTCATATGCAGAAGCTAGGGAGTGATCAGGATACCAGAGAGACTTCAGATAATGGAGGAGACGCTCCAGTGGAGCCAGGGAGATGGTCCCAGGAGGGGGGGAAGAGCAAGAATCAATGAAGGAATCACTTCCATTGACACTATGTACATATGTGAGAATAACAATGTCAATTTCAGCTGGGTGTGGTGGTGCACACTTGTATTCCTAGTACTTGGGAGGCTGAGACTGGAGGATTGCAGGTTCACGGCCAGCCTCAGCTACTTAGTGAGGCCTTCTCCAACTTAACCTGTTTCAAAATAAAGAATAAAAAAATAGGGCTGGGGGTGTAACTTGGAGGTAGAATGCCCCTGGGCTCAATCCCCAGTACCGCAAAAAAAAAAAACCTGTCAATTTCAATATCCTGTATGATGAAGGGGGAGAGTGGGGAGGTGGGAGGGGGGTGAGGGAAAGCCCACCAAGTGCTGTGAGCATGTATGTCGTTATCACTATGAACTGCATTATGATGTGAGACTATAATGCACCAATAAAAGTATAAAAAAGAAAAAAAACGAGAAAATATAGAGTGATTTAATACCATGTGCTTGTTAATCATCAGGGAAAAGGTATGAAAAAATATTAATTGAACAGTTAACTATTTCAGCAGGGATGAAGAGTATCCAGAATAAATGCAGGGGCACTCAAAATTCAAAGTTACAGTGATCAGAAATGGAACTGGACAATCAGGGGAGCGCAGGACAAGAGAGAGTCTTTCACAATTCAGTCATTACACATGGTGGATACTAAATGTCAACTAAACAATATAGGGAAAATTCAGAGGAAAATGACATGACGTTGAATTAAAGAATCCTATACATGTAGTTGTTTTCAAAATAGATTTCTCATTTCTGAGGAAAGCTCTATTATTTGCAAGGCACTAGATCTACCACAGAGTAATTATTAGGTCACTGCTTGGTAATGTGCCAGACAATAACCTGGTTAAATCCGTGCCTGTATCCCTACTTAACAGTATCCTATAGAAACAATTGATTCACACGAACACTTTCTAACATAAAATTTGAAAACAAATATCTAAGTACCATGGGAGGTGCCTTTACATGGATTTTCAAATGGAAAATCAAACTTTATGATGACAATTTATACTCAATGCCTTGTGTACCTGAGATACCCATACTTCTCAATTTCTGGGTTAAATAAGATTAATTCAACACAAGAAGATTAATTCAACACAAGAAGATAAAGTGAGAAGTATATTAAATTCATTTGCTTGTGAGTTTGGTGGGGGGAGATGGAGTGAGATTTCTAATACAGTGTAATCAATAAATAAAAAGCTAATTGTATTTGATAAAGCTTGTCTACTCAAAAGTACAATACAAAATCAGTAATTATCCTAAATTATCTAATAAGCCCCTTAAAGAAATTAAAGAAAATATTTTCAGACAGCAAAATAGTGGAGGAATAGTTTATATAGCTACAAGCAAAAATACTTTGCACTCTGGTTGTTCTGGTACATGCTAGTATTCTGCTCACTCTCTACAAATGTAAATCTACTCAACAAGAATGACTGTCTTGTCACCAAGGGCTGACTGCTTCTGTTTGCTTTGTAAACAAAGGCTTTGTTAACAATGATTGACACTGGTTCTGAAAATTGTAAATTTTGCATACAAGAAATATAACTATGATCTGAATGCTTCTTTCAGTATGTACAGGGCACTTTGAAGATAATATGAGACAAGGCAATTTAGAGGAAAATGCTTGCATGTCAAGCATGATTTGCTTGATTTGCCATTGGCAAGGTAGAAGAAATAATAGTTGTGCAAGGCTAATTAGACAAAGAACACAAATAAGTTATTTAGCCAAGAATATGAATGACCTTCAGATCTTCTTTCAGCAAATAACCAGCTGTTCATTCCATTTATCACTCCTATGGATGATGCTTCTCATACTTTTTTTGGTATCAAATGGTATTATATTTCAATGATTCAGTTATTTGTAATCATGTCCTATTATTCTGAATTTTGAAATATGTGCAGCATTTCCTTCAGAGGGTAGATGTATTACAATAATAATAACTAATAATAGTTGAAACAACCTATTTATTATATTCTAACAATTATCTTGATTAATTCTATTAAACATAAATATTTGCATTTTGTAGTAGAGGAAATTGTATTTTGAAGAAGTTTAATGACTGGCTAAC
>PVJS01036130.1:0-20620 GCA_004027185.1 Glis glis
TCTCTCTCTCTCCCTGTCTCTCTCTCTCTCTCTCTCTCTTTCTACTTAGTGAGGCCCTCCGCAACTTCGTGAGACCCGGTTTCAAAATAAAGTATAAAAAATAGGGCCGGGGGTGTAGCGCGGAGGTAGAACGCCCCTGCGTTCAATCCCCGGTACCGAAAAAAAAAAGAAAGTAATTAATTAATGAATTTTTATCACATCATATATGTATACAGTATATTGAAGCACATAAAATGTGTATACATACAATAGAATATATCATTCTAATTTTTAAAAAATGGTTTATAAATACTTACTATTATGTACTTCTGATTTTAAGTCCAGTACATAAGGAGCGTGGAGATCACCCATCTCTTGACCTGGAGAAAGAGACACATTCAGCTTCATCCACACTCTAGCCATCCTGTCCCAGCTGAGATAGAGGATACTCAAAAGCACTTGTGAAGCTCACAGTGTATAGGTACAAGCTAATGAAAAAGCTCCTACTCACAGGACAATGGAAAGCTCCAACACGCGCACACACACACACACACACACACACACACAGAGAGAGAGAGAGAGAGAGAGAGAGAGAGAGAGAGAGAAAGCTCATTAGGTAATCATATAACTTCAACTTTGAAAGATGTAGCCAAAAGATAATCCAAATTTTTTCTTTCTTTACCATTACTCAAATATAGATTCTGTACTATGAGTAGGGAATTTTAAGTGATTTTTATGAGCATTCTGGGCAAAGTATATTTGAAAAGCTTGAGATCTGCATTTTTTTTTCTTTTTAAGTACTGGGACTTGAACTCAGTGTACCTCTGAGCTACACTTTCAGGTTTTTTTTTGTTTGTTTGTTTGTTTTGAGACAGGGTGTTGCTAAGCTGCTGAGGGTCTTGCTAAATTGCTGAGGATGGCCTTGAACCTGCAATCCTCCTGTCTCAACCTCCCAAGTACTGATATGATAGATGTGCGCAACCCCACCCAGTTTGCAATTCTAGAAATTATTTAAAAGCAAGTTGTTCCAAGAAACCCAGGGCTATATTAAAGTTTACTTTTAAAATTTGTCTCTGTTAGAGTATTATAGTAATACCTGACATAGATAGAGATGCTAACTCTAGGATTCCATTTTGAGGCAATATGTCTTGCTTATATTGAAATGAAACTTACTATGTATAATAAAAATTTATTTTTCCTACTCTGCAAAATAGACGATTATCCAGACAGAAAATTAATAAATAAACATGATTTCAACTGCATCCTAGACCAAATGAACCTAACAGACATTTATAGAACATTCCATCAAACTGCTGCTATATACACATTCTCCTCAACTGCACATGAAACATTACCCCAGAAAGATCACATCCTACATCACAATAAATCCTGAAATTTTTAAGAAGATTGAAATCACAGAAAGTGTCTTTTCTGATAACAATGGTATAAAATAAATCAATGACAAGAAGAAATTCAGAAATTTGAACACATGGAAATTAAACAATAGTCTATTAAATAAGCAATGTGTCAGTGAAGAAATTAAGAGATAAATTAAAAAAAATCCTTGGAATAAGTGAAAATGGAAATATGGCACAAAAAACCCATGGTATTCAGCAAAAACAATTCAAAGAGTGAAGTTTATAGCCAACGAGGGCCTACATTAAAAAAGAAGTATCCGAAATGAACAATCTAGCACTGCAGCTCAAAGAACTGGAACATAAGAACAAACTGAACCTAAATTAAGTAGAATGAAGGAAATAATAAATACCAGAGCAATATTAAATACTAAAAATAAATGAATAAATACTAAAAGTTTAATAGTAAAAGAGTTGTTTTTTTGGAAAAGATAAAATTTGAAATCCTTTAGCTAGACTAAGAAAAAAGAGTTGAATGAAATAAAAATTAGATATGAAAAGGAGACATTACAATTTATGCTACAGAAATACAAAGGATTATGAGAAACTATTATGAAAAATCATAGGTCAATAAACAGATAACTTGGGAGAAACACATAATTTCCTGGACATATGTAATCTATGAAGACTGAATCATAAAATAGTACAAAATATGAATAGACTAATAATGAATGAGAAAATTAAACTTAACAGGGCCTAATAGCACATTTCTCAGAACACATTCTCATTGTTAAGAAATACATGACCTGGTCTTTCTCACCTTTCAGGTGGTCTGCATTCTCCCTTGAATGTGTATTTCTTTGTTTTACTTATATTTGTATACTTTTATAAGTGCATTATAGTCCCGCAACATAATGTTCATAGTGATAGGGACATACATGCACACAGCACTTGGCGAGCTTTTCGCCAGCTCCCTACCTATTCCCACCCTTCCCCATACAAGATATTGAGATTGGCATTGATAGTCTCACATATGTACAGAAAGTCAGTGGAAATGATTCCTTCAATAATTCTCCCTCTCCCTTCTCCACTCTCCCCAAGCCCACCTCTCTGGCCCCACTGGAGTTTCTCCTCCTTTATCTAAAGTCCCTCTTGTATCCCCATTACTCCCTATTTTCCACATATGAGAGAAAACATATGACGCTTCACTTTCTGTGACTGGCTAATCTCACTTAACATAATGTTCTCCAGGTCCATCCATTTTTTCCTGCAAAAGACATAATTTTGTTCTTCTTTATTGCTGAGTAGAATTCCATTGTGTGTATAGCTCATAATTTTGTAATCCATGCATCTGTTGATGGACACCTGTATTTAAGTTCCTAAATGTATCTCTATGTTTCTAAAAAAGAGAGAAATGGATGACTGTATTCAATACACTTCACCTGAGTCTAAAAATGATTTAACAAGCAGATCTCAAGTGTATTAGCACACAGTTCCCCATTACCGGACATTTATTTTATTCTCTTTATCTATTTATCATATTCCGCATGTAAGGTGATACTTGGCTATCTTCCTATTGATTTTTTTAATCTTCCGTGTTTTATTTATAATTGTTTTTTATCTTCTCATAATAATTTTGTGGACATTTTCTATCTCTTTCCTAAATTTTCAATTTCAATTCTTTCTAATAGTGAATATTAGTTATACAGAATAATGGTTTCATTGTAGCACAGTTGGACATGCACGTGACATATTTTGATCATATGCATAAACCTATTATCCTTCTTTACCCTCCTCTTCACCCTATTCCTGATCCTATTCTCTTCTTTAATAGTGTGTGTGTGTGTGTGTGTGTGTGTGTGTGTGTGTGTGTGGTATTAGGGATTGAACCCAGGAGCATTCTACCTCATTCTACCCTCAACCCTATTTTTACTATTATTTTTATTTTGAAACAGGATCTCTCTAGGTTGATGAGAGTCTCACTACTTGCTGAGGCTGTCCTGGAACCTGCCATCCTCTAGTCTAAGCCTCTCAAGTACAGGGATTTCTGGGCATGTGCAACCACACCCAGCTTAATAGTCTCTTTTCTACTTTCATATCTTCTTTTAGGCCATTTTTAGTTCATATTTTATCCCATATTTAAGAAGACCAGAAATTCTTCTATTTCTTGGATTATTTGCCAAAATGTATGTCAAATTGAAGTTTGTGGTAAAATGATTTCTTCTGAATTTTCCACCACTGTTATCCAAATGTTTCAACTTTTGATTACTAAGAATACCCATGAATTTCCATGAATTTACTTTGGTTTTGGCTGACCATTTTCCAATGATCACAGTGAACGTTAAGTCACAAACAAAAGCTTCCTCCTAATACTGTATATCACCCTATTTACCCTGAGTAAATGCTTATATTTTAGTGTGTGTGTGTGTGTGTGTGTGTGTGTGCGCGCGCGCGCGCTGATTGAACACTATCATGTAATTTTATTTTGATGAATTCTGAAGCTTCATTTTACCTAAAGTAACTGTATTTATACCTTTGTAGATCAAGATGATCAGTGTCTCCATATTCTCTTTTTGCTTCGTGTGTTTTTAAAGTTATTTTATTAGTGCATTGCAATTATACATCATATAATTCAATGTGATAAAACATACATGTACACAGACCTTGATGTATTTCCCTCCATATCCTGCCCCAGTCTTCCCCCCTTTGTACCCACACATGTTAGTGAAACTGGTATTGCCATAGTATTATTTGAATTGCTTCCTTCTCCAGCCCTCCCTATTCCCCTCCCTGACTCTGACCCCCAATCCTCTTCAATTTCTCTACACGTTATTTTGCTGTTAAGTTATTTAGTATGTAAACATTCATAGCTGTTATATCTGCATTAAAAACCCCCGATCAAATATTAGAAAGAGTAAGTTTTTAAGTAAAGTGCTGTTTTCTCTATCAATGTTACATGAAATTAATGAGTTGGGCCCCTTATACACCATTTGTTTACCTATTTTACCCATCTCTTTATTTTTTCAGTGTATACATATGGAATATCTGAACTAGAATCTCTCTGTTTATACTTAGATGGATGTGTCCCATCAAAACTACATTTCTACTACTAGTCCTATATTATTTTTCTTCAGGTTTTTTCTTGTATTATTACTTTTGATATACTTTTCCATATTCTATATTAGCGTATATGTTCTGAGTTTCCTTCCTGTCTTTCTTGTCTCACATTCAACTCATCATGGCCCATTGTGGTTTTCCCCTCAGGCCTTTAGTTTTTTAGGATACTTACTGGTGTCTCTTTTCCTGCTTTTCTGTTTTGTAATGACTTTGAAAAGTAGGGCTCAGCTGGCTTCTGGTAATATAAATTGTTGGACATGCTTTCTAGATTTTTTTCAGTCATTGAGTTGAAGCGCTGTGCAAGGATTTATTCTATTCTATAAAAGATACTGGGTAGTCCCTCAATTCAGGATGGACTCCTGAGCCTTTGCCAATGCTAAGGGCAATTTGATATCTGTATTCTCTCTCTGCCAAAATGTAATCAAAAACCTCTCTTCTGTTCTCACTCACCAAAGCAGATACAACACATTAAAAAAAATTACTGTCACTGCTTAGAGTGACAGAGGAAGGTCATTGCATAGAGATTTTTGCATATATTTATTTTAATGCCATATCCTCGTTAGACTTTCTGACCTTTCACTTGTTTTATCAATATTCCATATCATTATTTTTATTAGGGAAGATAAGAGGAGCCTGTGTTATTATAACAAACATGCTTTCAAATAGCAGTTAGCACAGCAAATTTCAATTTGTGTTCATAACACCGTCTGAGTCAGGCTGGCTTCATTCCCATTGGTAATTGGGGATGAGTCCATATTCATGATGTGAATGTGGTTGTGGGCTAGGAATGCTAGACTGCATGATCTCTACTGAAAGGTAAAAAGAGTGTGAAAGATGGTATGTAATGGGTCAAACATGAAGCATTTCACATCATGTCTGCCTATTTCCTACTTGTCAGAATTCAGTCCTACAGACTCTAATCTAACATTGTGAAAAATTAAGATCAGGCTGTGCTGTGCTCAAGAAGATAGTGTTTTGAGTACATCTTATTTTTACACAGTACTTTGGTCATCAAAACCGTTTATTCTCTTGCACAGATAGCATTCCCATCCCTTCCTGAGAGAGGCCATAAAAAGTCCCATCTGGTCTCTGATGATAGTTAATAGCCATATTCTCTAGGTACCATCAGATCCAGATGTCATCTCTTTAGCCAGAAGCCCTACACATTTAATAGGCAAATTATCTATTTTGCTCTAGCACGAACACCCAGGATGCAACGGTGGTCCAGGCGCAAGACCCAAGCAGTAAGCGCTCCCACGTGGAAAAGAAAGGTATGGGTGACATGTACCACTGTCTGGACAGTGACTTAAATATCAAGGGGGAAGCGGTTCTAATAGTTTCCAGGCAGTCACCTTGGGGTTGAAGTGTTTAGATCAGACTGGTTCTTCCTACTGGAGCAAGGCCCTTAATCATGTTTTTTTGTGAACACTGACTCTGACCTTTATACTCCTGTTCTTTATGAGCCTTCACTATTTCTGGAGTGGGAAATAGAGATCCTGTACTACTTGAGAGGTTTCTACAAAGAGCCTTTCTTCTCCAAAAAGAAGGATAGGTACCAAAGATTTATTTTTTGTTGTTGCTGCTACTGTTGTTGTTGTTTGGGTCTTCAATATTTAAAGGCTTTTATGGATGAACTAATGGTGCAAGCCTTGGGCCCACTCAGATATTCCTCCTCTCTTAATTGTCGTTCTCAAGAATAACTATAGAATCTTCTGAAAATGCAACATTATGAGGTAGGGAAGGACTTGCCCAAACAGCCCAGATTCTGCCACAGATCTCCTTTGGAAAGAGCAACTTCCTTCAATGTATTAGGCCAGTGCTACACATAGCCCTGGGGCATAGGACCCACAGTAGATTGCTTTCCCAGATCTCTCAGCTGCAGTGCAAATGAGGTACACAGAGACAATTCTCCGTCTACCTTGATTTTATTTCCTGAGCTTTTGAATGGATAGCTCACAATGACTCCTAGACTTTTGTTAACACTTGCTGTGTATCTGTTAGTAACAAATCCACTTCATGGAACTTTTGCATGTGGATGTTCTATACCACGGTACCCAGTTTGGGAACTAGTATACAATAAATCTGCTCCACAAATGATTTTTTTAGTAATCCTGAGAAATCTTGATAAAGCCATGATCTATTTACTCCTGCCTCCTAAACTTTGCTTCTAAGCATAGATTAAAATTTACCTCACCGGTTCTATCCCCATACTCTCATTCTCTAACTAGCTATTCCTTTGTAGCTACCTGAAAGAAAATAATAGTGTTATCTTTAATTTGATCCTTTTCCTGGGGCACTTTATTAAACCAATATTCTTTCACTGGCTTCTTTTCTATATAAATTTTATAAAATTTCATTTCTGATATATTCTCCCTGATGCTTGCAAGGCCTTGAATTTTTGGAATCTCTTTAATCTTCCTTCTCCTATCTTTCCAAATTTGACAATGGCTACAAATACATCACATAATCTTTAATTTTCTGTTTTATAAGCAAGCAGTTTGTCCTCCAAATTATAGTAGGTAATTTTAATATTTTTCATTCTCATATCAGTTGACTTGGGATGCCTCTCACAGTTGTTACCTTGCTGCATAGTCATGAGAAATAGTGCTTTGAGGTGTAATTTGGATTTTTAATAAATTAGCACCTCACTTCTGTATTAATTTGTTTCATGATATAAATAGACTAGACTTTCTTATGGTAATAAACTAACAAATACCTGTGTTTTAATTTACAAAATTTTTATTTATTGGTCACATCATAACATTCCACAGCTTCTCTCCATTAAATGATAATTCTGCAACTTATTCCTTCTTGTAGGAATTTCCTCTAACACAGTTCTTCCAAGGAAACATAAAAAGAAAAGAAGATGAAAGTAGCATATACATTTTTTTAAAGGAATACCTGGTAGTGGCTTTCTTTTCTTTGACTAAGGGAGTCTCAGGAATATCGCCTTCTTGTGTTCTTAAAAGGATAAAAATATGAATTGTCTTGCATATCTGCTTATTGTTTGGTCAATTAACACTACTGTTATTCAACAGCAATAAAAATCACAGGAATTACTCAATTTTATTCTTAGTATATTTTTATTATCTCAAAAATATTTGTATATGCCATGGGATCCAATGATATTCTCTCTGAAAAAATTAATCTACCTGATTTAAAAAAAATGTTTCCCATAACTAATTAAGCCTGGTCAGTTCCAAAGCATGGTCATCTCAATTATCTATTTGAGATAATGGCCTCTTCTTCTCATTGTTAGTTCCAAAATATATTTTACTTGCAAAACTTGTTAGCTAATTAAAAAAAAGAAAACTGCCATATCTGCAAGAATTGCCTTTTTCCTTATCTTAAAAATTCTATCTGAAGATTCACAATAAAGAACACCATTAAGATTCTTTAAAAGTAAATGATTAATTTTCTCAAACTTTATTCTACCATAAAACCTTATCACTACTCAACAATCTCAGCATATAAGATAATACATTAAACTTTAAAACAAGACTGATTTTTATCAAAGATTTTGTGATATCATTTTATGCAGATTTTTATTGTCTATTGTATGCCAAGGTGTCAGTTAAAAATCACCTTTCCTCTGGGAAAGTTGTATGTGTACCTTAGTTAAATATTTTTAATCTAAGTCATGAGAAAATTATATATCTTTTGGCTAAAAATACAAAAAATAATATCAAAAAATGTTTTCTCTTACCATGGCAGTGAGGCCTTGATATACAACTGACATTCTTTTGATATGAGACACATTTATTAATTTCATTTGATGGCCATAACTCTGCACATTGGGTTGCTTATTCATTTTATTGCAAATTGCATATGTAAATATAAACACATGGAGAGATTTATGTGAAAAATATTAAAACAATCTTTTATATTCCTCTTATTACTTAGACCTATTTTCAATTGAATTGAAATATTGCTAGTTTTTATGGGAAGACATTAATAAAATGTAACTCAAAATAGGGCATTTTATGCATCTTTTAGGAATGGCAATTTTCAACAGTCCAATAAATTCTCAGTGCTATCTCATTACCTCTGTGCTTTCTAGATAATACTCATGCAAGTTCTTTTCTTACCCAGTATAATTTCATAGTAAAATCAATTTTCTTTGTTTTGCTGAAATCTGATTTCTCTCCAGTGGCTGAAATCTGGTTTCTCTCAAACAGAAATATCTTATTTTTTTAATTTAGGTTATAGTAGTATTCTCCAGAGAAACAAAAGATAGATAGAAGATGATGATAGATGATAGATAGATAAGATGATAGATAGATAAGATAGGTAATGAGGAATTTGTTTATGCCATGATTTCTGGATGCCCAGAAGGCATATGTCCTGCTGTCTGCAGGCTGGAGACCAAGAAAAGTGATTTTTGTACTTCCTTCTAAGCCAAAAGACCTGAGAACCAACAAGTCAATTATGTAAATCCCAGTCCAGGACAAAATAAAATGAGATGATACAACTCAACTCCAGCAGTTAGGTAGGAAATAAAAGAATTATTCCTATGTTAGCATTTTGTGTAGTTCAAGTCCTAGAGGGATTGGATGAAGCTCACTCACAATGGGGAGGGCAATCAACCTCATTCAACCCACTGGTCCAGTTGATAATCTCATCTGGAAATGCCTTCGCAGACACCTAGAAATAATGCTTAATCTGATAACCCTTGGTCTGGTCCAATTGACAAATTAAAGACAACCATTTTTATCCAACTTCTAATACATACACAAATATAAAGCCAAGACCAGTTACATAATTTGGAAGACTTAGTGAAAACTAAAAATTTGAGACTTTCTTTTTAAATTAATGTTTTATTGGTGCTTTATATTTATAAGAATAGCGGGATTCATAGTGATATATTCATATGTATACACATTGTACTTTGGCCTAAGACCTTGTTAAAAAGTAAGAATATAAGCCGGGCGTGGTAGCGCACGCTTGTAATCCCAGTACTTGGGGAAGTGGAGACCGGAGGATCTGGATTCGCGGCCAGCCTCAGCTCTCTCTCTCTCTCTCTCTCTCTCTCTCTCTCTCCTTAGTGAGGCCCTCTGCAACTTTGTGAGACCCAGTTTCAAAATAAAGTATAAAAAATAGGGCCAGGGGTGTAGCACGGAGGTAGAATGCCCCTGGGTTCAATCCCTGGTACCGTAAAAAAAAAAAAGTAAGAATATAGAATAAATAGTATCATTAAATGGACTAAAATATAAAACTTTGCATTCAATAGTCATAATTTTCAGCTTATACTGGGGATTTTATTAGCTATTTAATATTATTCTAAGCAAAGAAAACTTTAAATTTGAAATTATTACTTAGGGTTTTGCTGTTTATTCTTATATTGTGCAATGTCAATTTTAAAACAAAGAACTAACTGTAATAATGATGAAAACACTACTGGTGTTTTTAATTTTTATGTTTTATTTCATATCTTGATGTGGGGACATTCTACCAACACTCTCTACTATTGGCTTACTGATGAATAAGAAAGAACCAAAAATTAAATAAGTTATAAAACTTTCTCATCTCTTTCCTTCTATGGCACTATGTTCAGTTTTAAGTGTTTGGCTAATACAAGGAAATAACAAGCATAGGAAAAGAAATTTTCTTAATTGTTTCTTTTATTTTATTGTTTCACTTTTATTGATGCACTATAATTATGCATCAATGTGAGGGTCAAAGTGATATAGACATGCATGCACAAAGCACTTGGTGTGTTTCCCTCCAGATACCCCAGTATTAGTGAGATTGGCAATGATACCTTCATGTATTGAAATGACATGATTTGAACTGTTTCCTTCATCGCCTCTTCTTATTACCATTGCAAACTCCTTCCCCCAATCCCCTTCTCCTATTCTACTAGTCTCTCTTCTCATTTATCTGAAGTCCCTTTTGTTTCCTATTTTCTCTCCAGCTTCCACATACGAGAGAAAATATATGATAACTTGGCTTTCTGAAACTGGTTGATCTCACTTAGTATAATATTTTCTAGGTCCATCCATTTTCCTGTAAATGACATAATTGTGTTCTTTATGGCTGAGTAAATTTCCATTGTGTGTACATATACCATGCTTAATTATCTATTAATCTGTTGACAAACAACTGGGTTGGTTCCATAATTTGGCCATTGTGAATTTTGCTGCTCTAAGAATGGATATCTATGTATCACTATCGTATTCTGACTTTAATTATTTTGGAAAGATACTACAAATCTATAGTAACAAAACCAGCATGGTATTGGTATAAAATACACATATAGACCAATAAAATAGAATATAATAAATAAAAACAAATCCTCATATTTATAACCAATTGATTTTTGATAAAGGAGACAAAAACCTATGTTGAAGAAAAGATAGCCTTTTCAATATATTGTGCTGGAAAAACAGGTTACCCATATCTTGAAAAATAAAATTAGACCCCAGTCTTTCATTCTGCACAAGATTCAACTCAAGATAGATAAAAGGCGTAGAAACTGCATTATGATCATTACGATCTGAGACTGTAATGTACCAATAAAAGTTAAAAATAAAATAAAACAGAATAAATAAATAAATTTGCTAAATGCTAAAACAAAAAGAAATTTTGCAATTACTAGAAGGAAATATAGGACCAACTCTCCAACATACAGGAACTGGTAGACACTTCCTCAATAAGACCCCCAAAGCTCAGAAAATAAATCATAGAATCAATAAATGGGATGGAATTAAATGAAAAGGATTCCGCACAGCAAAGGAACCCAAAAGTCTGAAGATAGAGGATATAGAATAAAAATAATCTTTGCTAGATACTCTGATAGAGAACTAATATCAATAATATATAAAGAACTTAAAAATACACAACGTTGAAAAACAAAGAACCCAGTCATAAAATGGGCAATCGAACTGAATATATACTTCTCAAAAGCAGATAGACAACCAAAAAATACAGGGAATAAATTATTAAATAATTATCAACCAGGAAAATGCAAATCAAAATTACACTAAGGTTCCATTTGACTTCGGTTAAAATGGCAATCATCAAGACTAAAAACAATAATAAATGTTGGTATGGATGTGGGGAATTAGGAACTCTTCTACACGGTTGGTGGGATTTCAAATTAGTACAAACACTGCAGAGATCAGTAAGGAGGTTCTTCAAAAGCCTAGCAAATGAACACCATATGGCCCAGATCATCAGTGTTTCATAGAAGTCCACTGTGTTCTTTCTCTGACAGAACCAAGTTCTAATTCCAATGGAAATCATGGTTTCTCAAAGATGTCATCACCTGGCGTACTTAGCCATGACCCAATATAATTTCTTCGTCCTTGCTTAGAGTCTTTCTAAGTGCCTATGGATGTTGGTGTCCTCCACAGATCTGTGTTCATGGTACATAACATATGTTGTACATGAATGAGAAAAAAGGAATGGTGGACATGCATATTATAATATGTATGTCTTCAGCTCACTGTACATATCTCATTGTTCCACTAGACTTTACTTATGAAGCACACATTCAAAAATTCAACTTTATAATTTCAAAAGACATGACAGTAGAGCATTAAATCAAGTATGGAAATATTTCTGAATATAACAACACAAAATTATGTCATGAGTGGAAGTATTCAAACATAAATCGAGACCAATTACTTACATGGCAGTATGGGTGAGTTTGTTTTTCCAGTTCTAATGGGAACAATAGCACACAAGAGTAGCAATAGTGAAAGAGCAGTGGATTTCTCTGAATCAATAATTTTAATGGGAAAAAAGAGTTTATGGTTTACAAATGTTTCCTAACACAGATTTTCCCAAACACTTTATATTTGGAGAATAATTCTAAAACAAAAAATGACTTTGAATATAATCATTTAAAAATATGTTGCTTTTACTTTGTAATTTTTATTTTAAACAAGCTAATGATATAGAAGGCATGAATCTCATCTCGCAAAGTTTACAAAAAAATTGTGTACCTGAACTTCAATTTTATAATCCTTTTCCCAAGCTGTGAGACATTTGATAATACTTAATTTATAGTCTGGTCATATTTCTTTGAATATCTACAGGGGTTCTAGAGACCAAATGTTCCTGAGATAGGGAGACAATCTGCATCTATTTGGCATTATTTTAATCCCCAAATCTCCTCCTCTTGACCTAATATTTAGTTATTTTTCCACATAGAGCACTGCTGATTTCTCATCCTCTCTCCCTACCAGTCCAAAATCTATTTTGTTCTGTTGTCTCTAGGCCTTATCCCTGTTACCTCCAAGAGTATAAAACACATTTTAAAGTATCCTTCCCTCTGGGGCTACTGGGAAGTCTGTGATTATATATCAAGAATATTTGGAAGTCTGTGATTATATGTCTAGAACTTCCTGCAAACATTCCTTTTACCATACTTGCCCAATGACTAAAAACTTTCTCCAAATTTGCTCTTGAGTTGAAGGAACACACACTTTGCTCTCAGATAAACTGCTTAGTTAGGTTTTATTGCAGAGCTCAATTCCTGTGATTCACCAATGAATAATGTCTCTAGTCTCTCCCCAATGCATTTTTCTATTTGTGTCTAGACTTTTTCAGAAAGTGACTAGCATATAGTTCTTCTGTATCTTTTACCTGAAGTCAAAATTTAAGACTACAGAAACCACAAGGTCAGAATTGATTATTTCCATGGACTTCCTGTGTTGTCCCTTATCTTCTCATTTCCTAAGGACATGAATGTTTCTGCATATATTGGGAGGAAAAATGTCTAGACTACAATACAGCATATGGGATGCAAGAAAACAGCAATTTCCTATAAATATTTATGTACACGATAATTGCCCTGGGAAAAAACTGTCTGAACTCAATGAAATGAAAAAATAATAACAATCCTTTGTGATTTCTATTTTTCAAAAATAATCAGATAGAAGAGGAATATAGCCAGTTAAAATAACTAAGGGTCTTTTCTTTATTTTAAGAAAAAGTAAATTAAAAAAGGTTTCCAAGAGACAACATTTTTTATTTTATGAAGTTCAAAATAAATATAGTACATTTCATTATATGAAACATATTGAAGAACATATTAGACATTTTCTTTTTATTTTTTTATTAGTGCATTCTAATTTTACATCTTGGTATAGTTAAGAGTGATAGAGGCATGCGTTCACACAGCATTCATTGAGCCCTTCCCCAGTTCCCACCTCACTCCCTCTCCCTCCCCACCTTCGTGTGCTGGGAACATTGATTGACTTGTTAAGTTTGTATCATGCACGTAAATCATGTCTATTAAGGTGTTTCCCTCTTCCTGTCCCCTCCCATTTCCCTCAGGTCCCCTCCTTCACTGCCTTAAGTTTTCTCCTCCTTTGTCTGGTGTCCCTCCTGTGTCCCAATTTCTCCATTGCTTTCACATATGAGGGAAAACATCTGATCCTTCATTTTTTTGTGACTGCTTAATGTCACTTAACATAATATTCTCCATTTCCATCCATTTCCCTGAAAATGACATGATTTTATTCTTTATGGTTGAGTAGAATTCCATCGTGTATATTTTCCAAAATTTTGTAATCTATTCATCTGTTGATGAATATCTCAACTGGTTCCATAGTTTAATGATTATGAATTGTGCAGCTATAAGCATGGATATTCATTCATTACTATGGTAGTCAGGTTTCAGTTCATTTGGGTAGATACCCAGGAGTGGTATTGCTGGGTCATATGGTAGGTTCATTCCCATTTTTCTGAGGATCCTCCACACTGCTCTCCAAAGTGGTTGCACTAATTTGCAATCCCACCAACAGTGTATCAAAGTTCCTACTTCTCCACATTCTCACCATATTTATTATTGTTTATGTTTTTAATGATTGCCATTATAATTGGGGTGAGGTAAAATCTCAGGGTAGTTTTAATTTGCATCTCTCTGATTGTTAATGATGTTGAACATTTTTTCATATATTTATTGGCCATTTGCATTTTTTGGTGAAGTATCTATTTAGTTCACTTGCCCATTTTTTGATTGGGTTATTTGTTTTTTAGGCAGTGTATTTCTCGAGTTCTTCATGTATTCTAGATATTAATCTTCTATCAGAGGAGCAGCCGGAAAAGATCTTCTCCCATTCTGTTGGTTCTCTCTTGAGGTTCTTGATAGTTTCCTTTGCTACATAGAAGCTCTTCAGCTTAATGAAATCCCATGTATTAATCCACCTTTTAATTTCTTGTGCCTTTGGGGTATTGTTGAGGAAGTTAGTACCTGTGCCTAAATGTTGGAGTGTTGGTTCTATGCCCTCTTCAAGTAACTGCAAAGTCTCTGGTCTAATTTCCAGACCTTTGACTCATCCTGCATTGATTCTTTTGCAGGGTGAGAAAGTGGTATTTACTTATATTTTCTGCATATGGATAACCAGTTTTGCCAACACCATTTATTGAAGAGGCTATATTTTTTCTAGTGTATGTTTTTGGCTCCTTTGTCAAAAATCAATGGGCTGTAAGTGTGTATATTTTCTGAATCTTCCATTCTGCTCCATTGGTCTATGTTTCTGTTGTGTCAATACCATGCTGTTTTTATTACTATGGCTCTGTAGTATAAATTGAAGTCAGGTATTGTGATGCCTCCTTCATGGTTCTTATTGCTGAGAACTATTTTGGCTATTCTAGGTCTTGTGTTGTTCCAAATGAATTTAAGGACTATTTTTTCTAGATCTGTGAAGAATGACCATGGTATTTAATAGGGATTGCATTGAATCTGTAGATCACTTTTGGACCACACTTTGGTTGTGTTTTTAAATTTGTTGCAATTCACAGGAAACTTGAATGCAAATATGAAGCCCTCTCAAACAGTTCCATCCTTGTGATGAGGCCCCCCAAAAGGAGTCTCTAAAATTGCAACTATTGTCCAAAAATCACCGACCAGAAGCCCTAGAATCTGGAGCTCTCAGTTGTATCCAGAAGAGAGCAGGATTAGGTTCAGAGTGGTCCTCCTGTGAGTCCTGGCTCAGTTTGCAATTCATAAGGACATGGCATCACAGATAAGCACTTGTTGCCTTTGGAAAATGGCAGCTTGTGGCTTTGGCATTCACTCATGAATGGGCTATTAAAAAACCTGTATGGTTCCAAAAAGTCTGTGGCTTGTGAGAGTGAGGCAGAGTGCTGGTAAAGTAATGCTTAAAGGCAGGAATGGAGGGCAGCCTCAGACCCCATGAAATACCTACTGTAAAGGTTTGGGTTTAGAATATTCCTGTAGACCTCATGAAAACAAGGTAGCAATGTTGGAAGCAGGATTTGGTTGATAAGGAGGGTCCCTGAGGGTATGGCCTTGGGGATTATACAAGGTCCTCTCCTCCCCTTTCTTGCTTCCTCCTGTTTATATCCTCTATGATATGAGAGCAAAGCCTTCTGTTCTCCCTCTCTCTGCTTCCTGCCATGCCCTGATACCCACAGTCCTTAGCCTCACATGAACCGAATCCCTAAATCTCCAAAGAAACCATGAGCAAATTAATCTTTCCTCTAAGTTGCTTGGTTAGTTCTTTGGATTATTGAAGTGACAATGCTGACTAAGACATAAATTAGTACCAGAAGTGGGGTCACCACTATCTAAGTCTGACTGTGTAGATTGTATTTGGAACTGTTTTGTGAAAGGAAATTGGAAGGGCCATAATGTGGCTAGAAAGGCAGATAGGAGAGATTGTGCTCAGTAGATTTTGGAGGGCAATGAGGACTTTATAGGAAAATGGAGTAGGGGCCACATGTGCTACATTCTAGCAAAAAAAAAAAAAAAAACTTACTGTTATTTTCCCCATGTCCTGAAACTTTGTGTGAGGCCAAATTTAAAGATGATGGACTAATTAAACTGGGAGAGGAAATCTCAAAACAGAAAAATATCTAATTGCATTATGGATATTGGTGTCTGAATTCAGCCAATTGTAAAACAAATATTGAGACTGAAAAGGAAAGCAGGGAGACGTTGTAGATTTGTAGTTTGGCCAGAAAGGAATATATAAAACTGGGGCCCAGAGAGAAGATGTTCTGAAAGAAAGTAAGATGACTGAAGCATGGTCCAATGCTTTGATCAGAAACAAAGAAAGGAATGCAGTCAGGGAAGTTGAAGATTTGTATAAAAATGAAAGGAATGTGGTCAGGGCAATTCAGGACCAAGGACAGAACCATGGAAACAAGAGAGGCCATATTGAGGAAAAGCAATCAGATGAGTGCTTCCCAAAGGCCCTGAGGGAGATGAGGCCAGCAGGGCCCCAGATGGACATGGGCCCAGCTGTGGCCCAAATGGAAGTAAATCCACAACTGTGGTAGAAAAGGGCCGAGGGCTGCCAAGGCTCGATGGAGATCCTACCTCTCTACCACATGCCCTGAATGCCAGAAGTAGAGCTGCAGGATCAAACGCTTGCCCTGCCAGGTTTAACACTGCTTTGGTCCCATTGTTTTTTTTCTATGGCCCTATTCCTCCCTTTTGGAATGCAAATGTTTACTCTGTGTCATTGTACATTGGATATAGATGGCTTCATTTTTATTTTTATTTTTAATTTAATTTTATTTTACAAGAGCTCACAACCAAAAGTTCACTTTGAGTATATGAGGAGACTTTAGATTTTGGGATTTTTGAGTGGCACTGGAACTGCTAAGACTGTGGGAACTCTTGTAGATGGACTAAGTGAATTTTGAATTGTGAGGTGACTCTGAGGTCTAGGGGGCCAGGAGCAGAGTATAAGATTTTGGATTTAGAATGTCCCTCTAGCCCTCATGGAAACAAGGTAGCAATGTTGGAAGTGGGGCTTGGTTGCTAAGGGGGGGCCCCTGGAAATGTGGCCTTAGGGATTATATAAGGTCCTTCTCTTGCCCTGCTGGCTCTCTCTTGTTTCCAGCTTCCATGATATGAGGGCAAAGCTTTGTGCTCTCCCTCTCTCCATTTCCCCACCACCATGCCTTGAGATCCATGGTCCCTGGCCTCACAGGATTGAACCCAAAAATTTCCAAGGAAATTGTGAGCAAATAAACCTTCCTTCCTCTAAATTTCATGGTCGGTTCTTTGAATTATAGCATTGAGAATGATGACTGAGATATCTATAAAAAGTGTCATGATAGGTGATGTGGTGCTACAGTAGCCTCAGAGACTCTATGAAGTAATGTGAGGCATTAATTGGAATGCAGAATGATAAAGTGATCAGCTATTATAGCCATCAAAGGAGAGTAACTGGACGAAAAGCCTGCTTGGAAGTTTCATAACCATAAGTACAATAAGTAACAGTGGGAGATTATTTGTAGTTAATGTCATCTGCTTTCACTGTGTGTGAGTGTGTGTGTGTGTGTGTGTGTGTGTGTGTGTGTGTGGTTTTAATCAAGTGTTAGAATCTTCCTCTTTCTTGGACATAGAAACACTATTTAAGGAAAGCAGTTACCCACTAACTTTTGAAGGACAAACTAAATTGTTTGTAAGTTACAAAATCGAGCACACTGTGGTTTCTGAATTTTAAACAACAAAATGCATTGTGTTAATAGTTCCTTCTCCTACCTGCCTCTAAGTAATTTTGGTTAACAATTGGTGCTCCCGGGTCTCATTTTCCTCATTTTTAAAAGTCAAGATAACTATATATATTACTAAAATAATGCATTTAATATTTAATTATGAATTAAGCTATCTACTATCTATTTACTGCAAAATAATCTAGTTAGAGAGAAAAAGAAGGAAAAAAGTGATTTATGTGCATAATTCCTAATTCCCTATCTTATGTTTACTTGATAACTGGTTGCAATATTTCAGCTTTGTGCCCAAGTTCCACTGCAACCACTCTTTTCAAGGAAATGATTAACATTTTAATTGGAACATATTGTCCCTATGATTGCTTTGATTTTCTGTACCTTTCTGATGCAATTGAAAATAATCACTTTCACTTTGAAATTCCCAACTCCTTGTCATTAGGATTTTGGCTCATCTTCCCATCCCTAAGCATTATGTATCCCAGGTTTCCCCTTGTGATTACTCTGCTTCTCAATATTTAAAATACGGAGTTTTGATCTTGTCTCATATGCCAACTGCCATCACAAGCTATTGAACATATCCACATTCATGTCGCTTAGACTGCTGCATCTTAATAAGTCAAAAACTAAACTGCCTTACTTCCACAAATCTCTTCCTATGACTTTACATGAAGTGGAGAAATACTCTATTCTATTTATTTATTCTAAATAACTATTCTATAAATAGCAAGCTAAACTATGAAATCATCTATATAAAATTATTTTACTTCATTATTATATGTATTTTTGTTGCTTAAATGATCATTATCTATTTTAACATCTGAAAAAGTTACATCTAAAGAATTACATTTGTTATGTGTAATTTAAAAATAGTTAATATGTTTTATTATTTCATTTGAATGTTAAAATCTCAGGTCTGTTTATTACTAGTCTTAATGTAATATTTCCTAAGTATTTAATACTGCATATCCAATATATTTATTTTGAATTGGTGGGATGAATTAGTTTGATTAATAATGATTTTTACTAATAATTTTAAAGTATTAATGGCACATTTAACCTTTAGCTCTGTAATATTTAAGTTCAAAGTCTTAGACTTTAAGGTTCACCAATTATTTTTGCCAGATTTAGAAACTCTAACTGAAATAGAAAAGAAAATAATGAGAAAAACCAGATTAATATAAACACCAGGTTAATATAAACTTGAACCATATGTGATATATTCATTGTCCTTTTTATAAAATAATAAAGCTAGTTTTTTATACTTTTATTGTCACATTGTAATTATACATTACAGTGAGGTTCAGGGTGATACACAAACACATGCAGACATCATTTGGTATATTCCTCCACATCCCACCCTACTCTCCTCTCCTCCCTCCCCATACATATTAGTGAAGTTGATAGTGATACCTTTACATGTGTTATATGGATATAACATTATCTGAACTGTTTACTTCCTAAATATTCATTTTCCCCTTTCCAATCCCCTTCAATTATTCTGCTAGTCTTTCTTTGTGGTTTATCTGAAATCTCTTGTTTTGTCCCTAGCTTCCACATATGAGAGAAGACATATGATCATTAACTTCTGAAACTGGCTAATCTCGCTTATCATAATACTGTCTAGTTTCATTCATTTTCCTGCAAATGACATAATTTTTTCCTTTATAGCTGATCAAAGTCCCATATTGTGTATATCACATATTTTCTTCATCTATTCATCTGTTGATGGACACCTCATATGGTTCCACAATTTGGCTAGTGTGAATTGTGCAACAATAACCATTGGTACATAGGTAACTGGCTCATATGTTGGATTCATAGTGATCTCCATAGTAGTTATACAATTTCACCAATAGTATATAAGATTTTCCCACATCTTCACCAGCATTTATGATTGTTTGTATTCTTGATGATTTTCATTCTAACTGGAGTTAGAATTTCTGTGTAGTTTATATTTGCATTTTTCTGATTTCTATTGATGGTGAACTTTTTTCATATATTTATTGGCCATTTGTACTTATTCTATTGAGAAACATCTATTCATTTTGATTGCCAAAAACTTCTAGAGATGATAATCAAATTCAGCAAAATAACTGGGAACCATATCAACTTACAGAAATCAATACTTCTATACAACAATCACAAATCCACTGAAAAATAAATTCAGAAAATGATTCCATTAACAAAAGCCTAAAAATACTTAAGAATATATCTAACCAAGGAGGTAAGATATGTCTACAGTGAAAATTATTAAAAATGAAAAAGAAATTGACGACTTTAGCAGATGGAAAGACAAACCATGTTCTTGGTTAGGCAGAATAAATACTGTCAAAATGTCCATATGACCAAAAAGGATCTATAGATTTGATACAATCCCTATTAAAATACTAATGTCATTCTTCACAGATCTAGGACAAAAGTCCTAAAAATAATATGGAAGAAAAGACTCAGAATAATCAAAGCAATCCTGAGAAAAATAACCATTTAGGAGGCATCACAATGCCTGATTTTAAATTATATGTCAGAGCCTGGCATGCTAGTGCATGCCTGTAATTCCAGTACTTGGGATGCTTGGACTTGGTTGAAGAATCATAGGTTTGAGGCCAACTTCAGCATCTTAGCAAGACCCTTAGCATCTTAGCAACTTACAAAAATAAAAAAAAATGAAAAGTAGAGCTGGAGGTATAGCTCAGAGGTAGAATCCCTGGGTTCAGTCTCCAGTAACA
>PVJS01036131.1:0-20617 GCA_004027185.1 Glis glis
AGAAGAATTTATCTTCCTGATTGGCCCGACCCCAAAATATGAGCCTGAAGGCTTGAATATTACAGTAAAAAGGAGGTTGCATAAATAAGATCTATGTGAATAATTATAGGAAGCTTGGTTGGAACTAGACTAATGACCTTCCCTTAAGTTTAGGTTAGAAATGCCCGGGAAGTTTGATGAGACAGGATAGTATAATTTTTAAGTGAGGTAATTCAGCCTTTTCTTCCCTGCATTCACTTTTTGGAGACACACTGGGAAGTGAATGCATTCCAAAGCAGACGCGTTGTCATAGAACCATTACACTGTGGTCAGGAGGCAAAGGTCAGTCGCTTCTCCACACCCCGCAGAAAAATTCTAACCCTTAGATACAGATGATTCAGACTGAAGTCTTTGTATCTGAGGTTTGTAGGGCCAGAAAAAAAGAGCTGTATTTCTACTGATGAGGATACACACAAAGAAAAAAGGGCACATTATCCAAAGTGCTTAAGTGAACACTTAATAGATGTTTGGGAGTAGGTTGATTGGGAAGGATGGGCAGGTTGTTTTCATTAAACGAATACTAATCATTGCTCCTCTTGTACTCAGGTCAATACAGGAAATCAAAAATAATCATCTCTGTTCATGGTATGCCAGATAAACCCTGTGCAGTCAGTCATACAGGGAGTCATCCTGTATGACTTGGTTCCTCTTAGCCCCAAGCCTTTGTGAGAAATTCTTCCAAACCATCTGTTTTATGTCCTATACTAATTGTTTTTATTTTTTTAAACAGGTCCCCTTCCCAAATAAAATATACTTTTATAATCCTTTTAGTGTTCAGATACACATGGCGATAACCTTTGCAAATCTTGGTAGTTAGCAAAATATCGGAAACAATGTACGTGACTGAGGGACAGGATGACATTTTCAGTCACCACAGGGGTAGGCAACTACGGGCCACAGCCTGCCGCCTATTTTTGTAAATAAAGCTTTATTGGGTCACAGCTGTGTCCACTCATTATGTGGCTACTTTCTTGCTATATTGGCAGTTGCCCTGAAACTTGCAAAACCTACAATATTTACTACCTGGCCCTTTTAAAAAAAAGTCAGCTGACCCGAGTTATCAAAAGAAAACATATTTAAATATGGAAACATACTCTTCAGGATACAAAAATATTTTGTATCCCGATACAATATTTTATGTATAGTGCAAGATACAATATTTTATGTATAGTGCAATCAAAATTGTGTAAAGCAAATGAAAGAAAAGAGCAAGATACAATATTTTATGCATACTATAATCAAAATTGTGTAAAGGAAATGAAAGCAAGGATAGAAAAGACACCAAAAAAATATCAAGTAGTTAGATTTGGGTGGTGGAGTTATGGGTGATTTGTTCCCCCCCAACCTATGTTTTATAATTTTATAAAATGACCTCATCTTTTATTACAGAAAAACTAAACCTCACTTTAAAAGTGGCTTTAGCCAGGCATGGTGGTGCATGCCTGTAATCCCAGTATTGGGAGGCTGAGACAGGAAGATTGCAGGTTCAAAGCCAGCCTCAGCAACTTAGCAAGACACTACTTCCAAATAAAACAATAATATAGAGCTGGGAGTATAGCTCAGGGGTAGAATGCCCCTGGGTTCATTCCCCAGCACTCCCCCAAAAGAAAAGTGACTAGTTCCTATCCTGTCTTGTGCGCAGTGGGTGTGGCTAATCCACCTGTCTCCCCACTGGAGTGCTGAGGGGGCGGCAGAGCAAGTACCTTGTGCTCGTCCCGAAGGTGGCTGTCCAGCTCCTCCGTGTGCTTGGTCTCGTAGTAGCACAGCTGGCACTTGTAGGGCTTCAGTTCATTGTGCTTCTCTATGTGCTGCTGCAGGCTCTCGTCGCTGGAGCAGGTGAAGGTGCACTTGTCGCAGCGGAAAACCACCCCCTGCAAGTACCTGGACAGCTTGGAACGGCACACTTCGATGGGGACGACCCGCTCTTCTGTGGAAACAAACAGAATAGAAAGATGGGCATTTTTACTGGGGGAAACAGATGTGCTTGCCTTCTTTGGAATACAAGAAGAAATTCACTCCATTCGGTTCTGCGACTTCTCATGAGTCGGGGTCCATGAACTGCATACACGGGCATGCTGTCCCTCCCTGCGATCCCCAAACAACATCTACCTCTGGCACAAGTGGATATTTTGAAAACCAAAAGCTCTTTGTGCACTTGATACCCAGAATGACCAATAAATAGAGGTGGGAGCCTGGCGTGGCAGCGCACGCTTGTAATCCCAGTACTTGGGAGGCCGAGACAGGAGGATCCAGGTTAGCGGCCAGCCTCAGATACTTAGTGAGGCCCTCCACAACTTAGTGAGACCCTGTTTCAAAATAAAGAATGGGGTGCAGCCCTGAGGTAGAATGCCCCTGGGTTCAATCCCCGGTACCGCCAATAAATAAATAAATAAATAAATAAATGAGGTAGGGCAGACTGAAGGGTGATCGCTAGCTCCTGAACGGACATGACTAAGCCAGGGGCAGGGATGGAAGTGACTGCCATTTCTACCAACATTGATGATTAAGGACAACGACCATCAGCACATCCTTCTTACTCAGCAAGTGTGAGCGGGGCTGCATTTGCAGATGTCTCCAAGGGGCCAGGACACTGATATTAGCTGGGCAGCTGTGTGCCGCCCCTGTGTTGGCACCTCCTCCCAACACTTCTGCAAGGCAGGAGTTACTCCCATGTTAAAGTCAATAAGACGAGGAACAGGGTCTCTCACTCTTCAAAGCTCACAGACACCGTAACTGGCAAAGCGGAGCTGTGAATCCAGGTCTGCCCCACTGCACACCCAGTATTGCCACTATTCCCAATCCCATTCCTGTTTTCCCAAAGATGTTCTCAAGGATATGCTGGTCCCAAAACCAAGGAATCTCTAACAGTAAATCTAAAAAAAAAAAGGAACCTGTATCCTTTCATTCACTAAAACTGCAACTATGAAGAGTTCACAAATGAAATGGCTGTAAGCAATGATCAGGGGGAGGTAGGGGTCAGGCAGGAGACCTGGAGAATCTGTGACTTTTCACACAATCTGTGATCTGATTGTCATGATGGGAAAGAGAGAGAGAGAGAGAGAGAGAGAGAGAGAGAGAATGGCTTTGGGTGCTTTTCCCATTACCATACCAAATGCTGCAGGGCTGGAAATGCACGCACTTGTTTATTTTGCACTCTCTCGCCCTTGTGTTTAACTGCTCAAATTAAATTTCACACCAGTCTGCCCAGAGTATCGGCGCACGCGCCAGATATCCATAACTGGGATAAAATTAAAATCTGTGCTATTTATGCAAGAATCAAATATAGCACGTGTTTTCATGCTGCGTCTGGATTTCAGAAGACTCTGAAAGTTTACAAATGGACGCATACAACATATACTTATATTATTTAGAAACAGCAATGTATTATTAAGTCAAGAAAGCATGATTTATTCCCAGAGTCACTGAGGAGTAACAGAGCATCCGTATGCTGTGCGCTGATGTGACAGGCTCCGCCAGTCTTCCCTTTGTTGTTGGCCTGTGTGCAGCCCCTGGGGGAATTCCCCCACCCAACGCGGTGCCTTAGTCTCAACCACAACATTCTAACTGCGGGGCAGTCGCTGCCTCGGGAGTCCTTGAATACAGCGATTAATTGGCCAGCAAAATGCTGGGCAGAGGAAGCGTGGAGGGTAGTGTCTGCAACATACTCCCCAGAGCTCTAATGCATATGTTATTTTCCCTATACAAAGAGTCAGTTGCTTATTTAGAAATATAAATATTTTTAAACCAAAGTATAGCAGACAGCTAAGAAACACATGATTATAATGTAATCCACACATTTTCTTAGAATAGCAAATGTTTAAGAGTCTTCTAACCATTCAGTTCCACGGTTTGGTGTAAACGGAGGGGGGGGGGAACAAACGCTTTGGCGTAAACTAGTGAGTCTTAAGGAGCCCATGCTAGGATATTCTACACCTCTAACCGGCATTTCTCATGACTGTTAACATTTAGGGGGCCAGACAATTCCTTAGGGTGGGGGACAGTCCTAGGCATTGTGTGATGTTTATCGGCATCTCCAGCCTCCACTCACTGGATGCCACCAGCACCTCTTTTTCCCCAGTTGTGCCAGCCAAAACTGCCTCCAGTTGATAACCACCGCTCTAGGCACGGTGCTGAGCATGAACTACAACTTCCCCCTGTGAGGCAGCTCTGGACAGGACTCACGAGCAAGCTGGAGCCCAGCAGTAGATGGGAGTGTCAGGCTGGACGGAGGGCTGGTCTGCACCCGGGGGCATGGAGCTCATGGGAAGGGCTGACACACACCTTCCTTGAGCCGGCATCCTCCTTGCTTTCTGTTTGCTCCTGATTTATATCTTGTCATCTCTGCTGCTTCCTCTTTTGTTCTTTGGCTCTGGCTTGTCCTGTCTGACCTGGTTCTGTCGACCTCAGTGAAGATGGAGAAGAGCCGGGTAAAATGTTCCAAATAACGATGCCCCAAACACCTTAACGATAGTCATTCTCCAGTTTTCACTTCTCATGGTACATCGTTAGTTTTTCAAACTTTTTTTTTTAATAATAGGTCTCCTTTTCAATTCCTCTACCACCTTGGTTAGTTTTCTTTGCAGTTTCTGATTTCACTATGTGCATCTAAGTGAATTTTACACAAAATTAGGAGCACTCAGAATAATGCCGTGGAGTTCGAATAATCATAATTAATGTAGATGATACTACAGTTTATTAAATGCCCACTATGTTTCAAGTGCTATCAGGTGTTCTGCTCCCCCTGTGACTTTTTTATCCTCACAATACTCTACAAAGTCAGGTTTCTTTTCTTCAGTTTGCTGATGTGGAAACCGAGAAGTGATGAACTAAGCTACTTCCTCAAAGTCACATCTCTAGTTCTGCACGAAGCTGTAACCTGGGCACAAAGTGCAGACCTCAGCCAGCGTCCGCCGCCTTCACCCCTGCTAAGAACTTTCCAGAACCTCCGGTCAACATGCAGTGTTCTTATCAGGATTCTAGTCCTAATATTTTAAAACCTGCAAAAGCTATAGATTCCTATGACAACGATTTATGGCTGAGTGCCTTTCTAGTATCTTCTGGAATTGCTAAAAAGTCATTTCCCTGCTTGCTTCCTCTGAAATGTGAGATTTCCCATTTCCAAACCAAGACATCCCCAATGTATCTTACTTAGAGAGATTTTTATGAAGATATAAATTTTAGAAAACAGTTAACTTTTCCTCCTTTCTAAAAACATGACTAACATGACCAAGATAGAAAAAGAAAACGACAAACTTTGAACGGTGGGCAAATGCCCGACAGTATCTTCTGAATGAGGTTATTCATGGCTGAGCCGGCGGAGGACATAAAGATGGAAATGTTTCTAGGTAAGGACCGAGCCCTGCCTTGGCCATGGAAGCTCTGTGCTCATAGCTTTTTTCTCTGGAGGCAGTGACAACCGTGGGTCTCTCTTGACTTCACACCTCTCAAAATTACCTTGGGTAAGAAATCAAGGCCTGAATCACGCTCTTTGTGACTCAGCTTCCAGCCCTGGCTGCAAAAATATTATGACTTCAGCAGTTCGACTACAAGATGGATTATGTCTCTCCTCTCCTCCTACTCAAAAGATGCCTGGTGCTACATCGAGACATAAAACCCAAGAGGCTGGGCCCAGAGCAACACCACGTCCAAGCACCTGCGTGCTGAGGTGGGCTGAGGGGCTCTGAGAAGCGCATGCTTTGGAGCTGCTGGGGAGCTCGGTGTTAAAATCTGTAGAACCACAACCACAGAGGGGTCGTTTCTGCTCAAATCAGCAAAAAAAGAAAGAAAGAAAAAAACAACCACTAAAAACCAAAAAACCATCACTGTGGAATCCAGAATTACCAAGAAAAAATTCTTCCTGAAAGGCAAACCACAATATAAATGGGCTTTCTTCCCAGAACGTGCCAAGTCTAAGCAAAGCAGGGCACGGTCTGAAAGTCCTTCTCTTTAACAAACTTTGTCCATACACTGCCATCCTAGGGCCAAACCAAAGACCTACCCATTACTCTTTCTCAAAAAAGTGACAAAGGCTGAATACTAGAGAAAGCCATTAGGAAATAACATTATTATTTTTCAAATCATCCTAAAATAAAAGTAGAAATAGACACATATAAACACAAGCAAAACAGCTCCTGGTAAAACGGTATTGTGTTTTGATGTTAGCCAGGCTGCCACCTTCAAGTCAGAGAGAGCTGCTAGCAGCACCTCTAATTCTAATGGGCAAATGTATTTGGTAGGGTTGGAAAGGAACGTGTAATTTCACTAAATATAAAAAGACTGGAAGCCAGGCATGATGGTACACACCTGTAATCCCAGTATTGGGAGGCTGAGTCAGGAAGATTGCAGGTTCAAGGACAGCCTCCGCAATAGAGTGAGGTCTCAGCAACCTAGTGAGACTTTGTTTCAAAACAAAAATTAAAACAAAATAAAAAAGGGCTAGATGTGTAGCTCAGAGGTAGAGTGCCCCTGGGTTCAATCCCTAGTACCCCCCCACACACAATAAATAAAATAAATAAATAATATAATAAAAAAAGATTGGCAATTTCACTGTAGTTTTTTTTCTCACAAAAATGACACTGATCAGATAAATAAGGGAGAGACCGTACATTCTCGATTCCCACTACAAGGTTCAGTTCAGTTATATTCAGCATTTATCTACCTATTGGGAAACAGAACTAAGCTAACAGGCCAACAGGAGACCAGCTGCAATGATTACACAGCCTCATAATCGCAAGGTAAATATTTGGCAAAACTGGGTTTCATCCAGGAAATTCAATCTCTGCCTAATTTTTCAGGCTCACCATGGGGGTTCAGGATACATACGGGCAAAGCTATACACGAGGCATGGTGCGTCCAACGGAGATAAACCCAGAAGAAATGCACTCATGAAACTATTTATTCACTTGTTAATTCCCTTGTCCCGTTGAAGTTAGGTTCCTTCGGGAGCAGACCTTGCCTGACTCTTCATGGCTGTACTCCTGGAGCTTAAAACATTGCTAGCATATACTGCATGTTCAGCAAAATGAAAACCCACCAAATTTCCTACCACCAATTTTGTCCTCGAAACCAAAGTCTCAGGGCTTAATTTTTTTCCTAGTTAAACTCCCAATTCGTGGCCAACCTCACTAAATGTTGATCTGACCTAAGTCCACAGTTCCTGAAAGAGATGGATCTACCAATCCCTTGCTTCAACCTCTGTTAAATTCTCAGTTAACAGGTATCTTGCTGGCCATCTGATCAAAATTTGTCCTGGCTTCCCATCTGTCTCCTGAGTAAAGTTCAAACACTCCACAATTTGGCCAGAACACACTGTTCTAGTTTATCAGCTAATCTTCAAAGGCACCTAGAACAGTCTAATGCCATTCTGAAAATGTGTCTTGTTTCCACTGACCTTAGTGGCTCATTAAATCCATCCTTTCCCTGAGCAATGGGCTGAGTAGCATCTCCCAGAAATTTATGTCCACCTGGAACTTCAGAAGGTGACTTTATTGGGACACAGGGTCTTTCCTGATGTAATCTGTTAATGCTGGACTGAGGGGGTGGGGCACTAAATTCAATGACTGGAGTTCTTATAAGATTAGAAGGCAGAGGCACACACAGGAAATGAGGCCATGAGAAGATGGAGACAGAGGATGGAGTGATGTAGCTCCATGACTCCAAGCCAAGGATGCCAAGAAACCCTGGAGCCATCAGACATGAGGAAAAGGCGGGGAAGGATTCATTTCTCCAGCCTTCAGAGGGAACATGCCGCTGCCTACGACACCTTGATTTCACACTTGTGGACTCCAAAACCATGAGAGAATACATTGTTTTCAGCTACCTAGTCGGTCATCTTTTATTATGGTAGCTCCAGGAAACTAATACACCCCATCTTAGGTCTTCTTTGCCTGTTGAAATGTTATCGATGGTGTAGTAGAAAGCCACTCTTCTCAACCGTCCTTCTCTAGACAGCTTTGTCTTGGACATACTGTGCACGTGTTCATCTTCTCAAGGAAGGCAGAGACTGGGTCTGTACTCCTTCGTGACCAAATGCCAAGCACATGTGGCATGTAATGAGCAAATGATGAACACTTGCTGAATGCAAGAATGAACAGTGTGATCTTTATCACGACACAAATCTCTGATTAGATCTCATTTAGATTTTCCATGAGTGAAAGGGTTTCTCTTTCCATTTCTTGCTACTTAAACATATTAATGTGTCCAGACAAAAAGTGATGGGAACTTTATTCTTTCTAGCAATAGCTCTGTCTCAAGGCCAGTCCAGAAGTTGTTTTTCTTGCTTTCCATCCCAAGTATTTTAATTAACTAAGGCCTCAGAAAGATCTCATACTGTAGACCCTGGAGACCAAAGATGTTTATTCGCCCACAGAGCAGGAGGTGCACAGGTGCAGAAGGAGCCGCATCTCACTGTTCTGAGATCAGCCCCAACGCAGAACTGTAGGGCGCAGAACTGTAGGGCAGACACCCAACATGGTCTCCTGATGCGCCAAGACCAGCTTCCCACTGAGGGAATAACTGCCATTTTGCATTGAGAGGGACACCAAAGGCAGTCTGGGTCACAGATGGCAGATTCAGCTGCCCTGGAGTGCTCTGACGCCTGTAGTTTAGCGGTCCTCATCTCTGACCTCCAGCCCCACAGATACTTCTGTCCTCTGATGCAGCTGACGCTGGAACAGGGTGATGCTCAACAGGGTGACACCACCGTCCCAAGGTGCCACCTGTAGTGGAAGCTAAGGACTGTGGGCCAGACACACGGGGCTCAGGTCCCAGCTGAGTTACTTCTGAGTCGTTTGACCTGAGGCAAGTTGCTCGGCTTTCTGAACTTGTTTCCCTTGTCATCGGAGATAACAGCCACATTCACCATGCAGGTTTCCATGAGACTCTGCACAACTGCACAGTGTAGAGCACTTAGGACAGTGTCTGCTACCTACTGAGCGCTCCCCAGTGGCAGCTGTTACTGTCATTATTAGTAATGTTATTATTACTAATACCCCTCATTTCAGATTGGTGCTTTCTTTTTTTTTTTTCTTTTTGCGGTACTGGGGATTGAACCCAGGGGCGTTCTACCTCCGCGCTACACCCCCAGCCCTATTTTTTATACTTTATTTTGAAACCGGGCCTCACGAAGTTGCGGAGGGCCTCACTAAGTAGAGAGAGAGAGAGAGAGAGAGAGAGAGAGAGAGAGCTGAGGCTGGCCGCGAACCTGGATCCTCCGGTCTCCGCCTCCCAAAGTACTGCAGACTGGTGCTTTCTGACCTTCATGAGGACATTATTGAGATACTTAAAAATGATCTCATAAATAAACAGCAGAGACTGTAAATGACAGTGATAGGTAATGAGACTGGAGATGGGATCGAAAGAATGGGCTTGACTAGTAGCTTCATCACCTACCAGTTGGGTGAAGCTAGTTAAGTTACTCCAGCTCTCACTGGTCTCATGGAACTCACTCCAGGTTGAGCACCCCTAATCTGAACATCCAACATCCAACACCAACAGTGATGCTCAAAAAGTTTTGCATTTTGGTACATTTTGGATTTTGGATGTTCCGATATTTGAATTAGGGATGCTCCACTGGCAAAGTCTATGTAAATATTCTAAAATCTGGTTTTGGAATATTTACAAATTCCAACACTTCTGGTTTCATGCATTTGGGATAAGGGATACTCAACCTGTATTGTACTTAGAGTGAGGAAAATATGCACCATACCATCCACTGTCCTCTTTGGGGAACCCGGTGGAGAAATTCCTTTAAAATTTCAGTGTCTAAGATTTCCGCAAATTTCTAGAACAACACTTCAGAAAAGTTTAATGGACACTCTAAAGCCAACTGATTCTGTTTTCTTTACTGTTGCAGTAGGCTGGACTCTCAGGGCCATGTCTGCAGCCCACTGTCAACACATGAGCAGCACCTCGTGGCATCCACGTCTCCTGACTCGCGGCTAGCTCTCCCATGCTTTTAGTTGCAGTTTCTACTGGTTTTGCTTCAGTTTGCATTTGCCCCAATTTCCTCATTTGATTTTAATCTGCAGGAATATCTTTACGCTACCTTCAAGCCTTTGTGAAACGAAGTCGACCACAAATACACACACAAAAAAAACAAGTACTTTTTGTGTGTGGGCGTGGTACTGGGGATTCAACCCAGGTGTATTCTACCTCCCAGCTACACCCCCAGCCCTATTTTATTTTTTGTTATTGGAAACAGGGTCTCGCTAGGTTGCTAAGAGTCTCACTAAGTTGCTGAGGTTGCTTTGGAACCTGTGATCCTCTGGTCTCAGCCTCCCAAGCGCTGGGATTATAGGCATTCACTGCCACACTAAATTAAAAAAATAAAGGTAGTCTTTCTCAGCCTTAAGTTTCACATATGTAAAACAAGAATGGAAGTCAGTGTGATTCCTCCCGATGACGGGAGATGCGGTGATCCCGTGTGTGACTAGCTCTTTGTCAAGTCCCTCTCCCTCTCTTGAATTCTCAGCTCTGGAAAGGAAAGTCGTTGAGCTCATTAGGTACCAAAGCTCTCATCCTGCCAGGCAGCAAGATGGGAAAAGAAGAGGACCAACCACAGAACATGAGGACTTACCGTTTTCTGTTAGCTCGGTAGCAGCACCATTGATGGCCTCTACCCAAGCTGCGACGGGGCACAGAGCCACTGCGACACATGGGCCGGGGGACCGGAAGCCAGGTGACTGAGGCGGAACACCAGGCGGGCCCACTCGGGCCAAGAATTCCTGCCTAAATGTTGCTAAGCTGCTTTTCCCAGCTTGCAGGTGGACAGCCTCGCCAGCAACGATCTCACGTCTCATTAGAGTGCAGCGGGAGGAGGGCAACGTGGGAACGCTAAACGCTGAGTGTCTATGGGGTCTGCAGCAGATATGGGCGTGTCACAGAATGTACCGGCTCGAGGCAAAGGCTCCGGGAAAAGACGGGACACTTGACACATGTCCCCCAAACACTCAGCATAGCAGAGTGAGGGGCGTACCAGCAGGAGAGCAGGGGACACTCTTGTTTTTGAGGCATGTGTGGCAAATATCAAAAACTTTCTGAGGTTAGAGACAAAGCAAAGATGATAAGAAGAGGAAGAAAGGGAGGAAGGAAGGGAAGGATGAAGAAGAGATGAAGAGTAGATGGAAAGAGCCAGCTGGACTGGAAACGAATATTCTAGCAATCTTTGTCCATTGCCCTGCAGCTTCAGTCTTGTCAGGACAAGCATGTTCTGCACAAACCTATTTTTCCTTTGAGTGCAAAGGAAGCCTGCTGTTGGACAATGTTTTCATTGGCCAGGAGTAAACTCGACACAAAGCGAAGCCAATGTGGACTTCAAAGAAGTATCCCAGGTTATCAGCAGGAACCAGCATTAAGGACTGTCCACTTATGCGCCCATTATAGAACTCCAATGGACACTTCACCCAGTATCTCAGAGGTAAAGTCATCTGTGTGTGTGTGTGTGTGTGTGTGTGTGTGTGTGTGTGTGTGTTACTAGGAATTGAACTCCAGGGCACTCTATCTCCAAGCTATGCTCCCAGCCATTTTTATTTTTATTTGTATTTTTATTGGTACTGGGGATTGAACCCAGAGGCATTGTACCTCCAAGCTACACCCCCAGCCCGATTTTATTTCTTATTTGGAAACAGAGTCTCACTGGATTGCTGAGAACCTCGCTAAATTGCTGAGGCTGGCTCTGAACCTGCGATCCTCCTGTCTCAGCCTCCCAAGTACTGGGATTGTAAGCATGCGCCACCATGCCTGGCTTCCCCCAGCCCTGTTTTATTTTTAATTCTGAAAGAGGGTCACACTAAGTTGCCGAGGCTGTTGTTGAACCTGCAAATACTGACTCAGCCACCCAAATACTGGGATTTCAGGCATGTGCCACCATGCCCAGTTGGTGTAGTCATCTCTTTACAGAGGAAAGGTTAAACAGAGAATTCAAATCCAATATCCAGTCGATGGTTTTATAAATTATATACATCAGGTCATTTTTATGTCTCAGAATTAAGGAAAATTCCACATTCTGCTTTGGAAATGATTTTGGCCTTTCCCCAAAGAATTGCTCACAACCATACAGCTCTTCAAATTTTACATTTGAATTCACCCACTCATTTTTGCCTTTCCTTCCTTCCTTCCTTCCTTCCTTCCTTCCTTCCTTCCTTCCTTCCTTCCTCCCTTCCTCCCTCCCTCCCTCCCTCCCTCCCTCCCTCTCTCCCTCGTTTTCTAAGCACAGTTGTCAGTGGCAGAGAATTCAGAATGTACAGACCCATCCCTCACACTGGACACCCATAAGGAAATGTACACTGCAGAAGCCAAGCCCTCTACTGTCCATGGAGGGCATCTTAGGAAGGCATTGCTGTCCTGCTGTCACTAAGGTCTCTCCCTTGCCTGGAAGAGCCTGGGCCAGGAGAGGTGGTGCTGCTGTGGTCTCAAAGCATTCTGAGGAGGCCACCGTGTGGACCCCTCCCGCCAGCACCCCAAGGAAACGACTTAGGAAGGTTACCTCGGTGTAGCACGATGTGGTCGATCATGTTGCGTTTGTATTTGGTGTGATAGAGGCAGAGGGGACAGCGGAGATCTTTGGGGCCCTCCTCGGGAACCGCCGAATGCCCGGCTTCCACGTGCATAGTAAAGGCAGATCTAGGAGAAGTTGAGGAGAGAGGAGGAGAGTGTGACGAGAGGTCATTCGGTCCACATGCCTCCTGCCAGCAAACCCATCACAGATGTGCAAGTGTGACTCGCCGCTTGAGGGGCCACCAACATGGCTGTTTGCCGTGTGTGCTGACCGCACATGGTAATTTTTTTTTTTTTGCGGTACTGGGGATTGAACACAGGGGTATTCTACCTCCGAGCTACAACTCCAGCCCTATTTTTTATCCTTTTATTTTGAAACAGGGTCTCACTAAGTTGCAGAGGGCCTCACTAAATAGCTGAGGCTGGCCGTGAACCTGTGATCCTCCTGTCACTGCCTCCCAAGTACTGGGATTACAAGCATGCGCCACCACACCCGGCTCGCATGTGGTAATTGTGAACTACCGTGGCAACTTCTTTTGGGAAATTTTGCAACGTGGCTAGGATCAGGGCTTAGTTTGAAAAGAAATAAATCCTCTAAACACCTTATTCTTTGTGTGTGTGTGTGTGTGTGGTACTGGGATTGAATCCAGGGATATTATACCTCTGAGCTACACCCCCAGCCCTACTTTATTTTTTATTTTGAAACAGAGTCTCACTAAGTTGTTGAGGCTGGCCACAAACCTGAGCTCCTCCTATCTCAGCCTCCCAAGTACTGGGATTATGGGCGTGTGCCACCACACCCAGCTAACACCTTGTTCTTGAAAATTAGAAATCACCTATTAATATTATAAAAGCGAAATCCTGAAGAGGAATGGTTTATCTTCACGCTTGGTTAGAGGACTATGGAAAGCTTGGTGGATTTACAAACTGCTTGCGTGAGTCTTCGCAGGTAAGGAGTGGAGGCAGGTGGCTTACAAGGTCATGATAAGTAACAATTAGGGACACTGAACTCATACCAGCTTGAAGGTTGGATGGTTTCTTTTGCTTCTTCCTCCATTCTTTTCAAGTTTTGAAAGTTTATAAAGCCTTAAATGTCCCATAAAAGTAGATAGAACCAAGGGCTGAATGGGCAAGAACCCTGTGTGTGTGTGTGTGTGTGTGTGTTTGTGTGTGTGTGTGCATGTGCACATGCATGATGTTGGGGATTAAACCAGGGGCATTCTACCTCTGAGCTACACCCCTAGCCCTTTTTATTTTTTTTATTTTGAAACAGGGTCTCACTAAGTTGCTGAGATTCTTACTATGTTGCCAAGGCTGGCCTTGAACCTACGATTATCCTGTCTTAGCCTTCCAAGTACTTGATTACAGGCATGCACCACCAGGCCCAGCAAGAACTCCTTTTTAACCCAAGAGCTTCTCTCTGGAGAAACACGTTCATCATCAGTAGGCCCCTGGTATCGCATCCTTTGGCCTGCTCTCAGTTCTAAACCACACACACATTTATCTGAAAAGTAACTGGACCAAATTAATATAGTCAGAGACCTATCAGTTCCCATCAAAGCCCAGAAACTAAGACGTTAGTGGAAGAACTTATTCCTCTTCCAGTTCATCTTTTTCTTGGGACATGAAGCCTAATTTCCACATCCTCTCTGTGCAAAGTCTGTATTGAAGTGGTCTGAAGTTCAGCAGATAAAAACAGCTTTATATCTGTAATATAGTACTGACGTTATATTATCATAATAGCTTTCTATCTATGCTACTATAGTGCTCGTCAGTGTTTATTTTGTGCCAGGCCCATTCTAACCACTTCAGATGCACTGGCTCATTTACTGCTCATATGAGCCCTATGAGGTAGTCGCTATTATTATCTTTAATTTATGGATAAGGAAACAGAGGCACAGAGAGCCTTAGTGACTTGTTTCAGGTCACGGTCACTCAGTGGCGAGCTGGGATTAAACTCAGGCTCTGCATTCTACACCTGTAACCACTAACCTAAACGGTAACTCGCAGGATGAGATTAAATCACAGGAGAAGTTTAGATTACATGATAGGAAGCAGCATTACATCCTTTCCTTGAGTTCACCAATTCTGTCATACACAGGAGCTAGATGACTGGATTATCTTTTTCTACATTGGAACCATCTCTCTGTGGTTGCTCAAGTCTAGTCTGTACAGTGCTGGGGTCTCGGTTCTCTAGGTGCCTTGTATTATTACAATCTTAAATAAGAATTGTCTAGAAGGGGAGCAGGCAGGTATGATGCAGATGTTCTCTCCTGATTTTGACTTTGCTTTAAATAACTTTTTTTGTGTGTGTGTGGTACCAGGGATTAAACCCAGGGGTATTCTATCTCCGAGCTACACCCCACAGCCCTATTTTTTGCTCTTTATTTTGAAACAGGGTCTCACTAAGTTGCAGAGGGCCTCACTAAGTAGCTGAGGCTGGCCGTGAACCCGGATCTTCCGGTCTCCGCCTCCCAAGTACGGGGATTACAAGCGTGTGCCACCACGCCCGGCTAAATAACTTTTTATACTCAAAAAAATGGGGAGATGTTCTCTGAAGAGAAAACACTTCTCTATGCGCTGGGCCAGGGAGATCCTTCAATTCACTCTGAGTTTACAACTCATTTGTCCTGATATAGCTCTCCCCCCCCCCTTCTACAAACCCCAAAGCATTCTTCCAATTCTAGCTTTCTTTTGTGAAGACTGGATCCAACCTCCATATCATCCCTGAGCTCCAGGTTGGTCAGGGAGAGTGAGGTGAGTCACGGAGCAGGGGCAGCCACTCTGTTTTCCACAGCTGTTCTTCATGCCACTTACTTAAAGCCTGTGTAAAAGGAGCAGTCTTTGCACTTGAAGAGCTTCTTCCCGCCATGTTTGTCCCGGTAGTGGCGCCTGATACTCTGGATATAGCCAGAGGAGAATTCACAGAATTCGCAGTGAAGAACGGCTTCGGCTTTCTGCTCGGCGCCAGCAGCAGCCCCAGAAAGAGGCACAGGGCTCACACGGCTGTTGTTCCTCGCCAGGGCAGCGGACTGATAGTGGTTCAACTGCTGCTGGACGTCGGGGGGCTCAGAGTACGACGAGTCTGTGGAGAGACAGGAAAAAACCCTGGTACAGATTGCATGGTTGAGGCTGATGCTTGAAAACCCACGATGTTAGGGTTTGCCCCTAGCTCAATTGAGGCGTAACTGACAAATTAAAACTGTATATGCGTAAGGTATACAACGCGATGATTGATCCACGTATACACCATGAAGCAATGACCACTGCCGTCTTAGTTCACACATTAATTTCCTCCCAGAGTACCATTTGTTGGCGAGCAGTGACCACACTGAAGATCTTAGCACTTCAAGCATGTGACACACTATTACTAATTATTGTTACCTGCTGTCATTAGCTCCCCAGAAAGTGCTCATCTTCTAACTGAAAGTGTGCACCCTTGACCAGTGTCATCTGATTAGCTCTGAGTACTTTTTTGAGGGTGATGGCTGTGACCCCATCTTTCATCTTCGCTTACACTCTGAACACAGATCTGGGGAACACACCTCGGGAGGAAGTGGTGCCTCCCTGAATCTGACTTTGAGGGCTCATGGCATTTAAAAATAAAATTTTGAGGTTAAAGGTTTCAAAGTGAAGGAAGAAAAAGAAAACTATTTTTTTAAAGGAAATTGCAGTGTGGCTATTCTGCTACTGAATTCTACAGGTTGCCACAGAATACCAGTCCCCATAAGTGATACACAAACAAACCCAAGTAATGTCTACATGGGAGGGCATCTACACAGGAAGGGAGACTGAGCAATGCAAGAGCTCGTCCTCTGCAGCCCGGGATTATTCACATCAACCACATTTCTCAAAAAAAAAAAAAAAAAAATCAGCCTCGAACCGAAAGCTCGAGCACATGGCATTCACACAAGTATAAAAATGCTTTATGCCTTCCCAGTCGAGTGATTTAAATTTCAAAATATAAAAATCCGATAGTGTTCTCCTGGAAGAGATGTTTAAAGCTTAGTCAGCATTAAGATGGAGATTTATTCATAAATCCCATTAAAATGAAATTCCAAACAAGTTTTCTCTGAAAGGTATTTTAAAAGTTTGCAATTCCGAGGAAACTGTCGCAAATGACAGGCACAAATCTTAACCCTGAGGAGTGGTAATGGCATGTGCTGGAGAAATCTGATCTGGAGGAGAGGAGGGGAACGCTCAGAGTTTCTTCTTTAAAGAGAGAGAGAAGTAAAATAAAAAAAAAAAACAGAGAGAGAAAGAAAGTAAGTAAAGAAAGGTCTTGAACCTTTCCCCAACACACTGCTTTTAACGTGGAGGTTCGGAATTCAACAACATTGTCCCCCGGAACCTGCAGCTGCCTGTGAATGACACAGATGAAGTCAGCGAATGCCACACAGAAGAATTTCAGCACAAGAAGAAAAGAAAACAAAGGGCTCTTTTCTTAAGCCTTTCAAAAAAGCAAGGGGGGAAAAGGGGCAGAAACTGTACAAGCCTCCTCCTGATTTGATGGACACTTAATTTTCCAAAGCATGATTCCCCGAGGCGGGACAACGAAGGAATTCTGTAAAACCCGTATTTGATGAAACCAGGACCATCCATCCCGTCGGCTTCTTGGACAAGAAAAACGAAGAGCGAGGGTCCCTGACTGCTGCGGGGCCACATCCTGTCTTCAACATACTAAAATACCTTGCCTTCTTTTTCTCTGGTCCCCTCCTCCCAATTCATATTCCTTCAGATGCAGAAAAATCCCTTTGGAAATTGTAAACAAACCCGCCACACAAAAAAAAGATAAAACAAAAGGAAACTTGAACAATCTCTCCAAGCCTCCGTGGGTTCATTACCAGGTGTAAACTGAAGACAAAGAAAGAAAGGAATGACACACCGAATTCATTTTACCCGCTTCCTTTATCTCCTTTTTCTTTATTCCTCTCCCCTCCACCGATGAACCCGCTCAGGGTCACAATCACGCAATTGTCAACTTCCCATTCTCTCTTTCAATAGCAGGTTTGTTTACCATTTCGTGGACGGTTCGAGATGTTTTCTATTTAAGCCCTCAAGAGCAGTTTCTGCTTAAAACAGACACACACAATGCAGCACAAAGCGCACTCCACCTCTCTTGTTAACACACTTCTGAGGCTGTGGGCTGAGCACCGCTAGCCGCATCTCTGGAAAGCTCAGTCCTCGCGTTGGTCCTAGTTCACACGTTTAGCTCTGCAGAATCGAAATTCTATAACCAACAAAGCCAAAGTCAGGTCCTGCTGCTTAAGATCTGTCCCCCCCCCCAAATCCATCCAGGGACCAAAACAAACGTCCCAAGGAATGGTGCATTTCCCAGTAAGTGGCTGTGGTTTGCTCTGTGACACGGCACACACCTTAGACACCAGGCACCTGATGACTTGCATCCTTTCGCAGACAAGTTATAGAGAAAGGATAAAGCAGGGGAATCAGTCCCACTTTACCTGCCCCAGCCCAACCCATGCAGTCACCTCTCAGGCAGACCCTCAGAGTTCCTTTTTGGTTAACACATTTTTCTCATCTCTAGGGTCTACGACAAATTACTTCATCCATCTCAAAAAAAAATTCTAAATTTTAACTCCAGTATTTATTTATATGGTATAGGAAACTTGCAGAACTAAAAATGCAAGACGTCTTGGGAAGAACATTCCAAGAAAGGAGATTCATCACCGTTCTAAAATGGCAATGCCAAAGGAGCAGTGGTATGTATCTAAGTTACAAACTAGTTTTTGCCTCCTGGCTAAAACCGGGTGGACAGGTGTATTTAGAAAAGAAGCAAAGCCCACCACTTAACGATACGGGTAAGTTAATGCCCAGGCTACACCTCGGTGGGTCTTCTTGGAACCCAACTTTCCTCTCTGGTGCCAATACTCTCGATCCTCTCCGTCACTCTCACTTAAGAGTTTGTGAATAATGTACGATTTTAGCACTTTGGGCACTAAAGTGACAAAGGTGTGAGTGTGGATGATTCCAATGATCTTTAAAAAGCCCACTTGCTAAGCAACATAAACTCCCAGCTGCTTCATGAAGTACAGCCCCGAGAGCAGGAAGAGGGTCATTTTATGTCCAGGTTAGAAAGGCAAGCAGACTATTAGCAGCAAGGGCACATCACATGAGTTAAAAATCATCATTAAGACTATTTTCTTTCATTCTGAGCTTAGAGGGGGAAAAAGAAAAGTAAAATCACCCGTGTTTGGAGAGACAAACTCCTGGTCGTGAGGAAATACAACAGGTGAGGCGCGGAGTGGGACTTCAGAGCGGATTTCTGCACTCAAGGAAGGTGACACAAGTTACATTTATCAACTGCTTGGCCATGGGGGTTTACGGTGGACCCAACAGTAAAGACTAAGGTAAGGGGGTCCACCTTCAAAATCAGGTCATGGCTTAATATAACCACACATTCCTCCTATTAGCCTTGACTTGTGAGGTCCGAGAGAAGCATAATACCTTGAATTTATTTAGATGCAAAGTTTTGTAAGTTAAATTAACTTCAGTTATGGGTAGCTATCTATTTTGTAATTGACTATAATAAGAAAGTGATTATAGTTTGTAGCATCAGGATCAAACTACAATGTTTTCATGGCTGGTCACAGTGCCGACAGTGTCTGGAATCTGCTGGACGGCCAGCAATGAATCCTCACAATTATGGTATATGGTAGGATTGGGCTCTCAGGCCAACTTTGCCAAGGAGGTGGCTGAAGCGGAGGGTGGTGGGTCACACGTGTAGCTTCTAGGATGCAGAGGCAGGATTTGAACCTGGCTATTGGGCATCCATACCCAGTGGGGACCTCTAGCCAACAAGGCCACAAATCAGAGGAATGAGAAAGACCAGGAGAATTCTCTTGGCAATAAACACACAGCAGAAGGGAGAGAGAAAATGTGTCAGGAAGGTTGAAATAGTTAAGAAAATAACATTAGAATAGGTGCAAATGATCACAGATAGAACTGGCAGAATATAACATTAAACTGGATACAAAATACTCAGATAAGCATTTTGGAATATGTGGGGAAAAAATAAACCTAGCAAGATTCATGAAAAAAAAATCCAAATTTTCAAAATGTTTAGAAAAACAACACGGAAGATGTTTCTAGAAGCACAGTGCAGGTAGGCATTGTAGATACCCAGAACTGGAAACTTGTCTGTCTAAATGGCATGCTTTCCCTAGATGCTTGATAGACCTTGGATAATAATGCTCTGAAATTCCTCAAGTGGGAAAAATGAGAGGTACACAAAGTGCTTCAAGGACGCTCTAGAACAGCTCAGGATTTCAAACCAGGAAGGGCTGACTTCCAGATGAACTCTCCCAGCCCTCTTGCTTATTCATCGTCCTGCAGAAATGGGACATTTCTTGCTAACTCCAGATCCCCAGAATACCAGACAAACCCAGATGAGTTTTAATTCTAGGTTTGTTTTTGTTTTTTCTTTTTGTTTTCCAGAAATTAACCAGAGCAGAAACAATCACAAGAAGCCTGACTTTATAAAAGCAAAGACAGAAAAGTGAACACTGGAAAAACAGTAAACATGACAGAGAGAGGCTTTCCTGGGGAGCCGGGCCAGTGGCGCACACCTGTAAGCCCAGTACCTGGGAGGCTGAGACAGGAGGATCACAGGCCTCTGCAACTTAGCGAGACCCTTTTTCAAAATAAAAAAATAAAAAGAGCTGGGGGTATAGCTCTGAGGTAGAATGTCCCTGAGTTCAATTCCTAGTACCAAAAAAATTAAATTAAAATATTAAAAAAGAAAGAAAGAGCCAGGCGTGGTGGCACACACTTGTAATCCCAGTACTTGGGAGACTGAGATAGGAGGATCGCAGGTTCGCGACCAGCCTCAGCTACTTAGTGAGGCCCTCAGCAATTTAGTGTTTCAAAACAAAGAATAAAAAATAGGACTGGGGTATAGCTCGGAGGTAGAATGCTCCTGGGTTCAATCCCCAGTACTGCAAAAATAAAAAGAAAGAAAGAAGGAAGGAAGGAAGGAAGGAAGGAAGGAAGGAAGGAAGGAAAGAGAAAGGAAAGGGAAGGGAAGGGAAGGGAAGGGAAGGGAAGGGAAGGGAAGGGAAGGGAA
>PVJS01036132.1:0-20617 GCA_004027185.1 Glis glis
AACCCGGATCCTCTGGTCTCAGCCTCCCAAGTACTGGGATTACAAGCATGCGCCACCACGCCCAGCTAGAATATGTATATATATATTTTTTTTGTGGTACCAGGGATGGAACCCAGGGGTGTTCTACCTCCGAGCTACACCCCCGGCCCTATTTTTTATCCTTTATTTTGAAAGTGGGTCTCATGAAGTTGTAAAGGGCCTCACTAAGTAGCTGAGGCTGGCCGTGAACCCGGATCCTCCGGTCACCTCCTCCCCAAGTACTGGGATTACAAGCGTGCGCCGCCACGCCCGGCTAGAATATGTATATTTTTAAGTCCCACATCTCATAATGGCTAGAGGGGTGGGGACAGGGCAGTTTGAATTTACTGGAAATTCTCAGCATGGCCCTACAATGTCTGCAGTGAAGGGTGAGCCAGACAGAGGCCATGGGGTTATTTGAGGTGCTAAGCGCAGCCCAGTGTGCTGCGGTCTTTAAGAGCTGAGGTCCCTTGTAATGAAAGACTCCTCCCCCTTAGCTAATGGAGCATCCTTGCTACTCACTGGGACACACACAGCAGGGGAGAACTCCTCCTCTGATGTGCAGGAGAATTTAAAGGAGGACATGACGAAAGAGAGTTTAATGGAGCGGACAGTGCTGCGTTATGGCAGCAGCTTGGAGGCCTGGGCCTAAGTGGAAGGAAGCTTCGGGCAGGAGAAAGGGCGATGATTTAGCTCTGGTCTCATTTTCCCCTGAAGGCAATAGAGATTCCATTAAATGTGATGTGTCCTGATTACCAGGGAGCATGGGCAGAGAGAGGAAGGGGAGGAGGGCTGAAAGAGAACCTTTACACCCGAGCTATCTGTTCTTGAAAATATTGCTTGTTTTGATCTCCATTTAATGAGATACCATCTCACCCCCAGTTAGAATGGCTATTACCAAAAAGATAAAAAGTCACAAATGCGGCAAGAATGGAGAAAAGAAAACTCTTGCACAACGTTGGTAGAAATGTAAACTGGTACAGCCACTATGGTGAATAGTATGGGAATTCCTCAAGAAACTAAAAAAATAGCCGGGCATGGTGGCGCACGCTTGTAAGCCCAGTACTTGGAAGGCTGACACAGGAAGATCCGGGTTCGCGGCCAGCCTCAGCTACTTAGTGAGGCCCTCGGCAACTGCGTGAGACCCGGTTTCAAAATAAAGTATAAAAAAAATAGGGTCGGGAGTGTAGCGCGGAGGTAGAATGCCCCTGGGTTCAATCCCCGGTACCGGAAAGGAAGGAAGGAAGGAAGGAAGGAAGGAACTAAAAAATAGACCAACCATACGATCCAGCTATTCCACTATGGTATAGAGCCAAAGGAAATGAAGACAGTATATCAAAGAGATGCCTGCATGCCCATGTTTGTTGGTGCAGTAGTCACAATAGCTAAGATATGGAATCAACCTAGACGCCCATCAACAGATGAATGGATAAGGAAAATATCATATATATAAATACATACACGAACACAATGGAATACTATTTAGCCATAAAAAAGAATTATATCCTATTATTTGCAACAAAATGGATAGAACTGGAGGACATGTCGTTAAGTGAAATAAGTCAGGTGCATGTTCTCTCTCATATGTAGAAGCTAAAAAAAATTGACCTGAATGTAGAATAGTGATTACTAGAAGCTGTGGGGGGGTAGGAGGGATAGAGATAGGTTGGATAATGGGTACCAAGACACAAAAGAAATAAGTTCTAATGTTCCATAGCACAGTGGGGTGACTATAGTTCATGATAACCTATTATATATCTTATGAAGAACTATAAGAGGGCCGGGCGTGGTGGCACACGCTTGTAATCCCGGTACTTTGGGAGGCGGAGACCGGAGGATCCGGGTTCGCGGCCAGCCTCAGTTCTCTCTCTCTCTGTCTCTCTCTCTCTCTACCTAGTGAGGCCCTCCACAACTTCGTGAGACCCAGTTTCAAAATAAAGTATAAAAAAATAGGGCCGGGGGTGTAGCGCGGAGGTAGAATGCCCCTGGGTTCAATCCCCGGTACCGCAAAAAAAAAAAAATAGATAAATAAAATAAAAGAACTATAAGAGTAGCACAAAGTCTCCAGATACAAAGTAATGGTAGGGAAGTAGAAACTCTAATTACCCTGACTGGGTCAGTGCATATTACATACATGTATTGAAAAGGTATACTGTACCTCATATGTACAATTATTACATATTAATAATTTTTTAAAAAGTTTAAAGAGATGGAAATGCTGAATAGCCAGACTTGATTATTACATATTATATATATGTATTGAATGAGTATACTATATCCAATACCTGTTTACAATCAATATAATAATAATTCATTAAAAAAAGAAAAAATACAAGCTGGGCATGGTGGCACATGCCTTTAATCCCAGTACTTGGGAGGCTGAGACAGGAGGATTGTAGGTTTGAGGACAGCCTCAGCGATGTAGGAAGACTCTCAGCAACCTAGTGAGACCCTATTTTGAATAAAAAATAAATAAAAAGGGCTGAGGGTGTAGCTTGGAGGTAGAATGCCCCTGGGTTCAATCCCCAGTACCACACACACATTAAAAAATACAGAAAATATTGCTTGTTCTTTTGTGAACTGGTAGACAATTCCCCCTGTGGTTTGAGAATGGATGCTGTACTAGACTTTTTGTTTTGCAGGACTGGTGATTGAACCCAGGGGTATTCTACCACTGAGCTACATTCCCAGCCCTTTTTATTTTATTTTACTTTTTAAATATTTGAGACAGAGTCTAGCTAAGTTGCCTAGGCTGGACTCAAACCTGCAACCCTCCTGGCTTAGCCTTCCAAGTACTAGGATTACAAGCATGTGCCCTCACGCTCGGCTGGAGCCACATTTTCTAAACACCTGATCTGAGCTGCTGCAGGCACCTAACATTTGAGACCAGTTGTTTCCTTCTGGGTTGCTGCCCTTCCCCTCCCTTGCTTTAGTGCGACTGCTTCTGGCCACAGGGGGAGAATTTGACAGCCTGGCAGCTGCTGACCGTGGGGGGTGGGCAGTGGGGAAAGGTGGGTGACAGCAGCTCAGCACTGGGCCTCCCAGAGCCTGGCAGGGCTGGGTGAGGTAAGCTCATGCTGAGAACCTGCAGATGTTGACATTTGTCTGTCTGTCTGTCTCCGGGGAAATTTTCAACTCCAAGAGCAATGACATGAGGGAAACCATCATTATTATCCATTGCCAATACAAAACCCAGCTCTCAGCAGGCCAGGCTGACCCCACTGTCCATTAGGAATTCTTGGCTGTAGCCTGTCTTAACTCATTGGCCCATGGAGCAATCTAAACACCCTTTCTGGTGTTGTGTCTAATTTCACAAGACTCCTTACAGAATCCTAGTGACCGACTCAAGGTCTGCTTTGCCTCAGAGCAAGTCTCATGGCCACACAGGAGAAGGCAACACTGGAATCAAGGAAGAGCACCCTCTGCCCACGAGCATCCTGACAACGTGTGGCATTTGTCATTCAAGTACATTTGCAATGTAGATGTCATTTATTGATTCCTTCCCTCCAGGCAAGTCTCGTTGCTGGTGGGAAAAGGGTTAGCACTGGGTCCGAGTCACTTCATTTTGCTCCCGCAGCTGTACAGGTGGGTGATAGTGGGCACTCGATGGTCTCACCAATGAAAGAGGATGGTGGGGCAGGGGTGGACATGCACTTGCTGTTTCTATGGGATGCAGCATCATTTACATAACACAGATTTTTAGAGAGAAAATATAAAGCACCTTTTCAGAGGTGGTAGAGGAAGTGGATGGATTTTCTAACTTCTTATCTATCTCTAAGCAAAGTAAAAAGATGTACCATTGAAAACGAGAGCTATCTAGATGTCAAAGTTACTTTTTAAGTGTGAGTCTAAACACAGTGAGCAGGAAAGCAGCTCAGTGCAGATGAAACCAACAATGCTGAAACTCAAAGCTGATTAACTAAACCACACAAACTAGGCTTGCTTTTCCTTACTCCCATTCACAGTCCTCCTGGTATGCAATGAGGTCTCAGGGGCCTGCCACAAAGACCGACTTCTGAGCTCACCCACAGGGAGGGGCAGGGAGCTGAAGGATCTCAAACCTGGCTGCATGCTGGAGCCAGCTGGGGCTTTACAAGCTGTGGACAGATTTCAACATCACAAAAGTCATGTGTGATGATACACTCTCTAGTGAAAAGCTGAAAGTGTTTCTTCAAAAACAAGGAGCAAGACAAAGATGCCCACATTTGCCATATCTATTCAGCATAGTACTGGAAGTCTACCCAGAGCCATTGGGTAAAAAAAGAAATATAGGCATCCAAATCAGAAAGGAAGAAGTAAAACTGTCTCTACTTGCAGATGACATAAAACTTCTAAAAGAGTCTCTCCAAAAACTATGAGAAGTAATAAATGAACTCAGTAAAGGTATAGGATACAAAATCAACGTACAAAATTCATTCATGTTTCTATTCATTAATAGTGAACTATGTAAACAAGAAATTAAGAAAACAATTTTGTTTACAATAGCATAAAAAGGAATAGAATAAATTTATCAAAGGAGAAAGATCTGTACACTGAAAACTATAAAACACTGGTGAAAGAAACTGAAGAAGAAATAAAGAGAAAGATATCCTATGTTCCTAGATTGGAAGAATTAATAGTATCAAAATGTTGACACCCAAAGTGATCTACAGATTGAGTGCAATCCCTATCAAAATCCCAATGTCATTTTTTTCATAGAAATAGAATAAAACAAACACACACACACATACACACACACAAAAATAACCCCAAAAAACAAATGAACAAAAATCCTTAAATCCACATGGAATCACAAAAGACCCTGGATAGTTAAAGCAATGTTGAACAAGAACAAAGTTAGAGACATCATACTTTCTGATTTCAAATTATATTACAAAGCTATACTAACTGAAACAGTATGGTACTGGTAAAAACACAGATACTTAGATGAATGGAACAGAGTAAATCCATGCATATATGGTCAACTAATCTTTGACAAAGTCACCAAGAATGCACAATGGGAGAAAGGATAGTCTTTTCAACATATGGTTGGGAAAACTCAATATCCACATGTAAAAGAATGAAATTAGAACCATCTATTATGCCACATATTAAAAAAAAAAAACCTCAAGCCAAGCATGGTGCACACCTGTAATCCCAGTACTTGGGAGGCTGAGATAGGAGGATTGTAAATTCGAGGCCTGCCTCAGCAACTTAGCAAGACCTTGTTTCAAAAAAATAATCAACTCAAAATGGATTAAATACTTAAATGTAAGACTTGAAAGTGTATAACTGCGAAGCTGTAAAACTTCCAAACGCTAGGATATTACTCTACCATAGCAACAACATGGATGAAACCAGAGGACATTACACTAAGTGAAATAAGCCAGGCACAGAAAAATAAAAAATTGCATCATTTCATATGTGGAATCTAAAAAAAAGTCAAACTCATGGAAGCAGACCAGGAGCTGAGATCTGGAAGAAATGGGGAGATGTTGGTCAAAGAAGATAAGCTTTCAACGATTAGATGAGAAGTTCTGGAGACCTGCCTAAGATGCAACATGGCAACTATGGTGAATAATAATGCATCCCGGGCTTGGTATTTGCCATGGGAGTAGAGCTTCAGTGCTCTCACCACACCCACAAAGATAACCATGGGAGATGATGGATATGTTAAAGAGCTCAGGTGTAATCATTTCCCAAGGTATACATATATCAAAACATCAAGCCAGGAGTAGTGGCGCGTGCATACCTGTAATCCCAGTACTTGGGAGACTGAGACAGGAGGATCACAGGTTCAAGACCAGCCTCAGCAACTTTGTGATATTCTCAACAACCTAGTGAGACCCTGTTTCAAAATAAAAAGGGTTGGGGATGTAGCTCGGAGGTAGAGTGCCCCTGGGTTCAATTCCAAGTACTACAAACAACAACAGCAAAAAAAAAAAAACAAAAAAAAACGCAACAAAAAACATATCAAAGTGTATGCATTGCATATATATAATGTTTATTTATCAGCCATACTTTAAGCTAGAAAAAATAGGAATAGAAATACTCAATGCTGAGTCCTCAGCCGAGAAAATCTGATTCAACTGACCTGCAGAAGGCCACAAACATGGGTATTTTCAGGGGGTGGGAGAAATAGAAAATTCACTAAAAAATGCTTATGAAAAAGTATAACATTCATACAATGAGGGCACAAATCTTAATGAGTGCACCCAGCTTAATGAATTTTTGCAAGCAAATGCCCCTGAAAGACCCCATCCTCAGAGCATCAGCACCACTAAGACATCTCAGCACAGGAGGGTTAAAATTCAATTTTAAAAAACAAAACTCTTCAAGTCACAAGAGCATAACACTGAACTCAGCAAGGGTATTTTTAAAGATCCCCTGTTGGTTTTCATTTGCAGACAGGACTGATTGAGATAATTTGTTGGTACTATATTCCTAGCCATGAAAAACCTTCAATAAAATATGGTCATAAGACTTTAATATTGTCACTGATTTCCAAACCAGCTCATTACTTCTCAAGTTGCCATCCACATAAAAATTAAAGTCAGCCTCCGACGTTTAATGTTGTGGTGTAGTGACTGTTTTTGTAACTTTTCATGCATTATGATTCATGACCTTCCCTCATTCCAGTCATATATAGATTATTAGCCATTTTTGATAAAACAAGAAATATCTGTGCTTCAGAAAAATAAAGGTGGGGACTATGGTTGTTCTTTGTTAGCCTCTGACTGATGGATGTGGCAAACAAGAGAAACATTCTCTACCCACCCATTGAGGGAGGGGTGTGTGAAAGGCAGAGTCAGAGAAACTGAATGCCTAGTGTGGAAAAAACAAAACTAAAATCAATCATGTCCAGGCTTAGTGGACATGTGCAGATTGCAGAAACCAATGCAAGTTAGGAGTTTAGGAAGGACAGCAGGTGGAAGTCACAGTGAGAGGATGGGAAAGGAGGACCAGGAGCCAGAGGACAAGCCTGGCCTGGAGATAGTTAAGAAGTAATGAGAGAGAGAGAGAGAGAGAGAGAGAGAGAGAGAGAGAGAGAGGAATATGAATCCAGCTGCCACGTGAAGCTGCCAGCCTGGGCCCTGTGCTGCTTCCTGGCAGAGATGGTAAGTGGGGCTGCAGTTGGGAGCACCTGGAAGGGCACCTTGTTGTAATTTGCACAAAAGCTGCATAAGAATAGATAAAGCTGGACTCTGCAGAAGCTCTGCATTTCCTTTTTGCCTCCTTCAACATAATTTCTATGAAGTGAGCCCTAAGTGTCTTTTCTTTTTTTAATATGTTTTTATTGGTGCATTGTAGTCTCCCATCACAATGAGTATCAGTTTGGTGTTAACATACATGCACACAGCTCTTGGTGTCCCTTCCCCCTGCCTCCCCCCCATGTAGCAGTGAGAATGATGTTGGTATAATCTCATATGTACACATTGTTTATGATAGTAATTCCATAGATTCACTTCTTTATTGCCCTTCCCCTTTCCTTACACCACAGAGGGTTCTCTGTTGTCACTGGAGTCCCTTTTGTGTCCCCACTACTCCCTAGGTTGCACATATTAATGAAAACATATGTCCCTTCTTTTTTTGTGATTGGCTAATCTCACTTAACATAATGTTCTCCAGATCTTTCCATTTTCTTGCAAATGCTGTTATTTTGTTCTTCTTTATTGCTGAGTAGAATTCAATTGTGTGCATTTCCCATAATTTTGTAATCCATTCATCTGTTGATGGACATCTAGGTTGGATCCATAATTTGGCCACTGTGAATTGTGCTGCTATGAACATGGGTATGCATATATTACTGTAGTTTTCTGGTTTCAATCCCTTTGGTGCGATACCCAGTAGTGGTATAGCCGGATCATATGGTGGATCCATTCCCAGTTTTCTGAGGAATCTCCACACTGATCTCCATAGTGGGTTGAACTAGTTTGCAATCCCACCAACAGTGTAGAAGAGTCCCAATTTCCCCACATCCTCACCAACATTTGTTGTTGTTAGACTTCTTAATGCTTGCCATTCTAATTGGGGTCAGATGATATCTTAGAGTAGTTTTGATTTGCATCTCCCTGATTGCTAATGATGTTGAACATTTTTTTCATGTATCTATTGGCCATTTGTATCTCTTCTTTCATGAAGTGTCCTTAAGTGTCTTTTCTATTTGAACTGAGTGGGTCATGAGTTATATGCTGCTCTAGAGAAAGGTTCTGCGGAAGGCTGAAATTCAGGTCTTCTTCATCTCAGGCTTCCAGGCTACTGAACCTGTGGAGGTATCGAGGGTAGTGAGCCGGGGAAGCATGGGGGTTCTTCACCTTTCCCTCTGTCTTTTCATTGGGCTCTTCCTCTGCATCCTTTATAATAGCCTTGATAATTGAAGGAGAAACTCTTTAACTCCTTGGCTGGTGGCAGAAGACAATCCTCGTGAGAGACATGGGGAACTGGCTGTATAAAGGTATGTCTGGCCCAGAAGTGACCAGAGTCTACAAATGAGAAACCCATCAGTTGAGCTTGCAACCAAGCCCAGTCTACATGTTCAGCAAAGAAAAGTTCTCTACAGGCCAAGTAACCAACTCCTTAGGTCTGTTTTTGTTCTTGTTAAATTACAATTTCAGTTTTCATTTAACTTTTTAGATACGTCAAAAGAAAGAATACAACAATATGAATTTTGCACTCAATATTGTAGAACAAATTATAAGGCTTCTGAATATCAAAGTCTATGTGTGATATAGGAAAATGAGTCAAATTCTCTGACGTTGTTTCCTAATAGAACTATGCTTCACAATGAAAAATTGCTCTGTTGTGAAACCAAAGCAAAAAAAAAAACTAGAAATGAAGAAAATGAGTTTTGAAATAAAATCTAATTTTTAGATTGATCAGATTTTAGGGCAGTGACCTTTTCTTTTTTTTTCTAATACTGGGGACTAAACCCAGGCCTTCTGCATGCTAGGTAAGCACTCTACCACTGAACTACACACTCAGCCCCCAAAGAGTGCATTTTGAAGTCACATGCAATTTTTATGTATACAGCATTCCTACTTTGCAAACTTCAATCTGTTGGTATGTGTGTGGTCACACATGTGACCAGAGCATCTCCTTCCCTTTTCCCTATGTATTGAATTTGATTCCTGGTCTTGTTGACCTGTCCCTGCCATTCAGTGTCTGTGGGCAAGGGAACTTGGAGCTCCTGGCTTCTGAGCAGGAGAGTACTGCTCAGAAATATGGAGCCTTCAGGTACTCTGAGGTGGCAGGAGCAATAAGTGCACAGGAGAAACAGGAGAGGGTCTGGAGGACTGGACAGGTAGAGCCACCTCGTAAGTTCTACAAATCGAGGGTCTACAAGTCAGGATTCTCCCTGTTTCCATCTCAATTCTCAGCTACTTGAAGAGGGGGGACTGATGTGGGATGAATACGGGTACCTGTGTGTGTCTGACATGTGATAGTCACAAGAACAATTGTGAGTCACATTGCCTTAAATGTTGACAATGCAAGCTAGGGAGTAATCAGGAAACCAGAGGGACTTCAGATAATGGAGGAGAAACTTCAGTGGAGCTAGGGAAGTGGTCTAGGGGAGGGAAGATCAACGAAGGAATCACTTCCATTGACATTATGTACATATGTGAGAATACCAATGTCAATATCTCAATACCCTGTATGGGGAAGTGGGGGGAATGGGGAGGGAGCCTGGGGAAAGCCCACCAAGTGCTGTGTGCATGTATGTCACTATCACTATGAACTACATTATAATGTAAGACTGTAATGCACTAATAAAAGTATTAAAAATAAAATAAATGTTGATGATGATCTGTATATCCCGTCACCTCCACTTGCAGGGGGCTGGGGGGGGGTCCCCAGAGTTGACAGCACACAGCAAACAAATGAGAGTGACAGCTTTAAAAGTGGCATAATGCTATAGTATACAATGATTGTGTGGTTTCTCATAAGAAATACATATTTTGAGCCGGGCGTGGTGGCGCACGCTTGTAATCCCAGTACTTGGGAGGCGGAGACCGGAGGATCAGGGTTTGCGGCCAGCCTTAGCTACTTAGTGAGGCCTCTGCAACTTCGTGAGACCTGGTTTCAAAATAAAGGATTAAAAGTAGGACTGGGGGTGTAGCTCAGAGGTAGAACACCCCTGGGTTCAATCCCCGGTACCGCAAAAAAAAAAAAAAAAGAAATACATATTTTGACCTTTATCCCTAGTTCATGACACAGAGCTCCTAATCCCTTGAAACTTTCTGGGTGATAGGAGTGTCTTTATTTTAATGAGGCAACTTTTGTGGTCTCCTTGGCGGATCACAGAAAGACTACGCCACGAAGCTTAGAACTTTCAGCCCTCCCCCCCACATCCACTGGCAAGAGGAGAGAGGCCTACATGATGTTCATAGAGAACCCTCTAACAATCCCTGAGCTCTGAGGTTTGGAGGGCTTCCAGGCTACTGAACCTGTGGAGGTATCGAGGTAGTGAGCCTGGGGAAGCATGGGGGTTCTTCACCTTTCCCTCTGTCTTTTCATTGGGCTCTTCCTCTGAGTCCTTTATAATTGCCTTGATAATAAACTGGGAAATGCAAAGTATGGGCGTTGCTGAGATCTGTGAGCCATGCTAGCAACTGACTGAACCTGAGGGAGACCGTGGGAACACCCATGAACAGCTGGCCAGTCAGGAGTTCTAGGGACCTGGACTTGCAGGTGGCATCTGAAGTGGATGCACTCTTATGGGACTGAGTCCCCAGCCTGTGGGACCTGACTCTAAACCCAGGTAGATCTGTCAGAACTGAGCTAACTTGAAGGACACCCAGCTATTGGAGAACTGGTGAGTGAGGGAAGCACTCCACGCATTTGGGTGACCAGAAATATTCTGAAAGTAGAGTAGAGGAAACTATTTTTTCCGATTATATTCATATACCTAAAGAAACAACTGACATGGTCTTCCTTTATACAGATATTTGCACAGAAAGAAAAAACTCCTGGGTACCATGAAAGGGAGAAACATGATTTGTCCTCAAACCAGCACTTAGAAGAGAGGAGAGAGGTGGGGATGGAAGCTGAAGCGAAATCAGGTGGCCTGGTGGCTGGTGCAAGGCCGGCCTCTTACCATAGTGCGGGATGATGGCCCAGGCCATGGCGGAGGCGTAGATGCCACCGATCATCCAGAACATGCACAGCCAGCTGAGATGCTCGCCCCGCTTCTCCCGGGCCAGCACTTCTGCAAAGTAGGAGAACACGGTGGGGATGGCTCCTCCGATCCTGCAGAGAGGTACAGAGAAAACATGATACTGGGGCCTGCACAGCTCAGGGGAGGCACAAAAGGAAAAGCCAAAGCAAACTCTAACAACACATGCTCTCTCCCTGCCCCAGCATGGCAAGGAATATATACTTTCTATCATTTTATAATTTTAACATTATAGTCTGTGTTTAATGCAGATTTATTATCCCTCCAAAAACTTGAGCCAGCAATTAGGCTGTGTGGCCAGAAGGTGGCGTGGTGTTCTACTGTTGTGGCTTAGAGGTAGGCTTGAGGTTCTAATGGGACTATCTGCTCAGTGCTGGGTGTTCTACATTATGTTTGTTAAAAGTTACAGTAATGTAGTGTAATTTAGTGAATATTTAAATTATTTAAAAAAGAGACACTGATATGTCCACTTATGAGTGGACACTTTTCTACTTGGAAACAGCTACAAACTCCTCTAGGGGACTGTCTGCAATCTGTACTTACTGCTACCCAACAGTGCTGGTCCTGCAGTCCAACCAGGCTCATGTGTTAACAAACACAGAACCAAGAGGGTCGCTTACTAGATTGGTTCTAGTCTCAGTCCAGTAGATACCATTGCTGAACGAGTTCAAATGAAAGGGACTCTGGTAAAATCAAGCTGACATGCTTGAGTACACACAAATAGGATGGGGTACAACACTTCCAGGAGGGGGAGAGATAAGAGCTGCTGAGTGAGCTGGAGGGATGACATGACTACTCAGGTGGACTGTTTTCTAATGAGGGTCTATGGAATAAAAAATTTGCTCATTCTAGGGAGATGAAATCTAGGGCCATAGATTTCATTATAATTTCAAATAGGTCTTAGTCCCCAATTTTAGGAACTACTGCCTCAGAAATTTAGATAGTATGGAAAAATATTATTCCAAACAATAAATGAATTCTTTTTTAATTTTACTTTTTATTGGTACATATTAATTATACAGAAGAGTGGATTTCATTGTGGCATATTCATACATGCATATAACATAATTTAATCAATTTCACTCTCCAATATCTCTCCTTATCCTCCCTTCTTCCCTCCATTCCTCTTCTTATACCTTAATGGTTTCTCTTTACTTTCATGATATCTTCCCCCCTTTTTCCCTCTGGCTTTCACATATGAGAGTAAATGTATGATACTTATCTTTACAATATATGAATTGAGATATATAGATAGATGAGAGAGAGAGAATGTACTGCTTCATGTATCTTCAGATTTCTGTAAGGTAAATTGCTATTGACATTTCAAACAAATTTGATGTCAAGGAGTAAAACATGTGTTTATCCATTTAATAATAACTGATTTTCTTAGAGCCTTTGATATGATATAAAAGTGTTGGTAGTGACTTTAGCAAATGCAATTTAGAGAAAGGCCATTTTGGCAGCAAACTGGATGATCCAAATGAATCACAGGATTTACAATGTTCTGCATTAACTGGCAGGTCAAAATACGGCACCATTTCATGCATTTGTTCCTGCTTTAAGTGAACCCACAGTTATCCATTGGTGGATGTGGGCAGATCACTTGTGCTAGCATTGTGAAATTAATTTAGTACTTGTAAATAGCATATTAACAATTAGAGTTGAAAATATTTGAGTGCAACCAAAGTAATAAGGATAAGCATAAGTTGATTTCGTGAAATGTTTGTTTGTACTATAAATATAATATCTGTAGTGTACAATGTATATGTATATATATGGTATGGTATGATGGGCCACAGTATGTTTCTTAGTGAGAGTTGCTATTCAAAGAGTTTAAAGTTCCTAACTGAGAGCATCTGAACCTGTTTCTCTGGGCTATGAAGGCAGGGATCTACCTGAAATCTCTAGAGGTATGATTCCACCTGTCTTCAAATGTAGTGCATGGTGATTTAGCACCGACACACACAGGCAGCAACTAGGTCCAAATGCGTCAATCAAACCCTCCAACAAGAAACAGAAGTGCGTGGTCAGCAGTCAGCACTAGCTGGCCCTACATCCACTTCAGTAGACTTGCATGGTTCTCTTGCCTGACTTTTCCAGGAGCTCAGGCCATGGAGAGCTAGCTGAACTTTAAAAGTTCAGCGTTGGAATAGATTTTAAATGGTTTCATTACAAGCACCCAATTTTAGTGGAAATAAAATGTCCATGTCACAAATCATTTACTGCTACTTCTGTTTTCATCTGATGTGAAGAATCTGCTCCTCTGTGCCATCAAGTCCTAGGGCCCTACTCTGTGGCTCCGCTTTTCAATGCATAAAAGATTTGGTTTTTACTGACTTCTCACATCCTAATTAATATTTCATCGGGATTCTGGACGTTCTGTATGTAGCAGCTATAACTCATACTTGGGGAAGGCACAATTGCATGTCAAGATATGCCAGGCACCTCTGAGCTGAGAAAAATGTACTCCAGCATGGCTAGAATTTCAAGTGGGAGACTGTACACTTGCCTGTTGGTTTTCAACAAATCATTCTTGCAAAAGAGAATACCAACTATTCGGACCTTGTAAATAGCCCAGCTGGTTTTGATTTAATGCCTCTTTTTCAGGCTGGTGCTTTTTGCACAAATGTCTCTCAATATCTGTCTGTAAAGCAGATCACAAGGAACTCTAATGCCAAGGGATAAATGAGCCTGAAGAATGAGCGAGGGATCCTACTTAAATACTTTGCAAAATTCTTTACACTCAGAGATCTATGAAACAATCCAAGCATTCACATTTCTTATTGTGAGCTGGTCATCTATTTGGAGAAAACATTACTCCTTGTCTTACTGTGACATTGTTTAAGCAGAGAGAGAGAGAGAGAGAGAAAGAAAATCCCAGTGTGCTGTTCAGTTAGCTCTTACTGGTGTTGCACGCCCTTCCAGCAACTTGAAGGTGGGTGCCATATGTTATTCATCTTTGAATCCCTATTACCTGGCTCAGTGGATAGGTACCAAGTGTTTATACAAAATAACTGAATTTGAGACTCTCCAGCATTCAGCCTGTATGTCAAGTCTCCTGGAGTATTCTGTTCTGAGCATTTAAACACCTCAATGAATGGAAACATACACTTTACTTCCTGGGCCCTACATGCCCACAAGAGAAATTGAGGGTGCTGGGACGGGCGTTCTAGTAGCAATGCAGCTCTCAAGGAGTGCCTGAGTTACTTTGTGCCACCGATGCCACAGTCTCCCCTTGCCCAGATGCCCCAGTGGTCCTTGTCATGGAGAGCATTCACTTGGAATGGTCAGAGGACACAGGGCAATCCTTCTGGACATGCCAAGAGCTTCTAAAACACCGGTGTGCCTTTCAGAACAACATAGCTGCAGCTGGGCATGGTGGCACACACTTGGAAGACTCGTGTTTGGGAGGCTGAGACAGGAGGATCACAGGTTCGAGGCCAGCCTCTGCAACTTAGAGAGACCCTGTTTTTAAAATGAAAAAAAAATAAAAAATAAAAAGGGCTGGGGATATAGCTTGGAGATAGAATGCCCCTGGGTTAGATCCCCAATATAAAAAAAAAGCGGGGGGGGAATGTAGCTCCTACAATTATCTTCGATAAAAATATCTAGACAAGAGATAAGGTAGGAACTCTCATGTCTTACAATATAATTTTGGTTCCTACAATAAGTGTTGAGGGCAGTGTAGTTCCTGCTACAACCCAGAGCCCCCAAAGCTTACAAAGTGAAAAAAAATGCCTCCCATTGCTGAGCTACCTCAGTACTTAGCCCAGGGGACTAATAATCTCCTTATTACTATTGTTATTGGTGGTGATGTTTATTGCATTAAAATATAATTCCTGAGACTACATAAAGAATACATAAAGAGATTAAAACTATTTATTTATTTATTTATTTTTTTTTTTTTTTTGCGGTACTGGGGATTGAACCCAGGGCCATTCTACCTCTGAGCTACATCCCTAGCCTATTTTTTATTCTTTATTTTGAAACAGGGTCTCACTAAGTTGCGGAGGGCCTCACTAAGTAGCTGAGGCTGGCCGGGAACCTGGCTCGTCAGGTCTCAGCCTCTCAAGTACTGGGATTACAAGCGTGCACCACCACACCCAGCGATTAAATTTAAATGGGAGTTTTAAACTGGGTGTGGTGGCACATGCCTGCAATCCCAATCTTGGGAGGCTAAGAGAGGAGGAATGCAGGTTCGAGGACTGCCTCAGAAATGTAGCAAGACTTTCAGAAACCTAGCGAGACTCTGTTTCAAAACAAAATAAAAAAAAGGGCTGGCAGTGTAGCTTGGAGATAGAATGCCCCTGAGTTCAATCCCCAGTACCAAAAAAAAAAAAAAAAAAGTTTTCAATCCCACATATCAGTAGTTCTTGAAGAGGGCTGATTTTGCTCCCACCTCTGCCCTACCCCTGCAAATATTTGGCAATATCTAGAGACATTTTTAGTTGTTACAAATCAGGGGATGCTGCTGGCATCAAGTAGGTCGAGGCCGGGAATGAGGCTAAACATCCTGTAATGAGCAGAACAGCTTCCCACAAAAAAGAATTATACAGCTCCAAATATTAATAGTGCTAAGGTTGAGAAACTCTTGCAGTGAAGGGAGATTTAATATGGAAAATATAACTGGTTTCATATTTTAAAAATCCATAAGACATAAAATGATTATCTTTTATATTACTTGATGGGTATTACTTCCTAAAATTCAGTTAACAAGGAAAGCTTATCATTCATTATATAATGATTGCTAGCTATTGTTGAAATATGGAGTTCTTTTTTTTCAAGTTAATTTTTGATGGAATGTTTATATAAATGAAGCAATCAAATCAGAGTAGTTTATGAAGAATTTTTCTCAGTATCAGATATTAAATCTATTTTATTAGTTGTCAAAAATTGTCAAATCTTAATTATCCTTGGTAATAGGAGGCACAGAAGGAATAATAATTGAAATTCACCCTCTATACAGGGAGAAGATTATCTAGATTCAAAATATTTGAATTTACACAAGTGAAACAGTATTAATATTTGACATTTCAGAGATGGGGTAGTAAATAATTTTAAGTAATATTAATTTTAGTAAATAATACTAACTAGGTTTTTTGCAATATTAATTATAGAAATATAAAGAAACTAAAAAATTTGAGCTACAAATTTGAACTACCTAGACTAAATTGGGACTTTCCCCCAATTCACACACAAATGGGCACACATTCACACATGTCCCCTTAACAGGTCTGCGTGTGACTCCATAGTAGGTATTTGGTAAATATCATGAAACATTTATTTTCCTCAGTCCTCTAAGACAAAGACATGAGTAGGATATTGCAAAAGGCAAAGAATGCAGCAGCTTTAGAGACAAAATTTCTCCTCTGTTGGGAAATGTGAGACACTTTTGCATAGCAGGCGATAGAGGATGCCAAATAGTATTGTACATGCAAGCCTCACTGAGAACCTGGGGACTGTCTGTCTTAATCCCCGCAAACTTCATGGCCACACCTCTTATCCCTCCAGTGGTGATAAGATGGCAGCCAGCGGTGCTTTATGTGTGTCCCTGTGCCTCATCACAATGATTTATGCTGGCTGCTAGGGTTCAGACAAGTATCCCCCAAAGCCTGTGTATTAAAGGCTTGGTTCCCAGCCTGTGGCACTATAGGGAGAGGGTGATACCTTCAAGAAGGAGAGTCTAGTGGGAAGTGTTGTGGTCACTGGAGGCATTCCCTTGAAGGGGACATTGGGATCCTGGCCTCCTCCTGTTTCTCTTTCTTTTCTGAGATGCCGTGAGGTAAACAGCTTGATCTAACAGTGTGCTCCCTGCAATGATGTAGGTTTGAAAGCAATGGGCCAACCAACTTCCAAAAGTTGTGAGCCCAACTAAACTTTTCTTCTTTTAAAGTTGATTATCTTAGGTATTTTGTTACAGTAATGGAAAGCTAGCTGACATACTGGTTGTTCAGGCAAAGAGAGGTTCAGGATTCTAAGGTGAAGGAGGGAGGTTATAGATAAAAAGAACAATCATACTTAAAATGATTTGATGTATGACATAATTTTAAGGGAGAAACTATGGAATGTCTGATGACTTCTTGTCCTGAGGTGGGATTCTACTAAGTAACTCTGTTCTGCTTTAATTCTCCAGCAAGCATATAATGAAGAATAAGTCCATTCTAACATATTTCATCATGCAATTGTCAAACAATTCTTTACCTCCTTCATCCATTTCCCATTTCCATTGGGAAGTAGGGCATTATGCAAAAAGTTGAGTAGGAGGAACAACAAAAAGGAGGGAAGACCTCCCAGGCGAATGATGTAGCACTTCCAAACCAATACATTATGTTTTAAATTGCACCCAGAAATAAGAAATCAAAGCAGCAGCTCCAAGGATGGACCTTTCAGCATCTTCCACGTTATGGAAGTTAATAGCATATCACAGACCCAGGGAAGCTGTTCTGAGGCTTAGATGAAAGGCCACAGACCTAATAGTCTCTGAATAGGCGGGGTTGGCATGGATAATAAGATTACTATATTGATCAGAAGGTGCATGTTTGTAATAAATAATCATGATAGAAACAACTAGGAGAAACACACTTATTGGTAATTGAACCCATTACCAAATCAAGGATGGAAATTTCTGCACAGTAGCAGTGCTAAAAGACAGATGGCTTAGGTAGTTTTAGTCTTCTAATCTCCAAAGCCACAAATAAAACAGTAATTTTTTATCAGGGAAGTTGCTATTTTCTCATTATTATATGAACTATGAATAGAAAAATTGGTAGAAGACTTGATTATTTAAAAATATTGGTGTATAAACAAAACTGGGGCAAAACAAGTGCACTGCTAAGAAAACATAGCAATTCAACTCTCCTTGCCCTTGTTTGCACTCGGATTGGTCCCCAAATCCCTCAAACCTGTAGAGAACAGATCTGGTGCCACTGGGGTAATTGTTTGGGCCATAGATCAGGATTCTAATGCTGTCATTGAAGAAAAACTAACCTAACTATTGAGAGAGTCAGAAGAACACATTTCCACAGCACCTACATGGTGCCATGGATAAAGATGGCAGCGATCATTATGGTGATCTATGGGAAATGACAAAATATGCGATATTTCAGCCACTTGGCATATATATCTCCTCATCCACTCCCCCACTCACTCTCCACTCACCCTCCACGTCGCACCTCTACCCACTCCCTCTGTAGATACATGTCTACTCCAGGTATATCACCATTTGCTAGAGGCACAGGAATGAAGACTACCAGTTCCTGCCCCCAAGGGGCTCATAGCATGAATTTTAAAGAGTGCATATAGCCAATTTTTCATAATTTTACATTGTGAGTATGGAAGATCTCCCCCATTCCTTCTCTCTTAGGATCAATTATATCTTTGCCAAAAGGTAGACTGAGATGTAGGTGTGTCAAAAAGTCAACCTTTATATTGGAAAATCTTGTAAAAGGCATTGTCAAAAATAGTGCTTTCCACCAGGCATGGTGGCACATGCTTGTCATCCCAGTACTTGGGAGGCTGAGACAGGAGGATCGCAGGTTCAAGGACAGACTCAGCAAGTAGTGAGACTCTCATCAACCTAGAGAGACCCTGTTTTAAAATAAAAATAAAATAGGGCTGGGGGTGTACCTTGGAGGTAGAATGCTCCTGGGCTCAATCCCCAGTAAACACACACACACACACACACACACACACACACACACACACAGAATAGTGCTTTCCAATAGAAATATAATGTGACTCAAGCCACATATAATTTAATTTTTTCTAGACGAAACATTAAAACAAGCCAAGAAAAGTCAGGTGAGGTTAATTTAATATATTTTCATGTAACTAAATATATTCAAAATCATTTAGCATGTGATCAATATAAAAATTATTAATGAGACATTTTGCATTATTTTATATGTGTAAGTCTTCAAAATCCAGTCCTATGTACTTGACACTTAAAAATGCCTCAATTTGGACTAGTCACATTTTAAGCATTTGGTAGCTACATGTGGCTAGTGGCTAATGTGTTGAATGACACAGCTCTAAGAAAACACTGACTGTCTTTTTACAACTTGGGTTTGAGATTATTTTTGGACTGAAGATAATGTAGTCCAACTAATGCCTCATTTTACATGTTAGGACACATCTTTCAATTTCAATTTTCTGAGGTCAGAACTCTTTATTTATTTTTATTACATTTATTGGTGCATTGTAGTTATACATTTTGGTAAGTGTCAGCGTATCAGAAGCATGCACGCACACATTGCTCATTTAGCCCTCCCTCAAATACCACCCCATTCCCTCCCCCTTCCCTCCTTTCCATATTCAGCATAGTGATCCACTCTGATAAGTTTGTGTGTACATATCATGTGCATTAGTGTATTTCCCTCTTCCCCCCTCCCTTCTCCCTCAGTTAGGTCACCTTCTTTGCTCAACTAAAGTTTTCTCCTTCTTTGTCTGGAGTTCCTTCTAAGTCTCATTCCCCCTAGCTTCCACATATTAGGGAGAACATCCCACTTTTCACTCTTTGTGATTTACTAATCTCGCTTAGCATAATGTTCTCCAGTGCCCTCCATTTCCCTGCAAATGTTGTAATTTTGTTCTTCTTTATGGCTGCATAAAATTCCATTGTGTACATATCCCATAGTTTCGTGATCCATTCGTCTGTCGATGCACACCTTGGCTGGTTCCAAAGTTTGGCAATTGTGAATTGTGCAGCTATAAACATAGATACACATGCATTAGTCTGGTAGTTTGGTTTCAGTCCTTTTGGGTAGATGCCTAGAAGTGGTATTGCTGGGTCATATGGTAGGTTCATTCCCAGTCTTCTGAGGATCCTCCACACTGTTTTCCAAAGTGGTTGCACTAATTTGCAATCCCACCAACAGTGTGTTAGAGTTCCTGCTTCTCCACATCCTCGCCAACACTTGTTGTTGTTTGTGTTTTTAATTATTCTCATTGGGGTTAGGTGAAATCTCAGGGTAGTTTTGATTTGCATCTCTCTGATTGCTAGTGATGTTGAACATTTTTTCATACATTTATTTGCCATTGGTATTTCTTCTTCTGTGAAGTGTCTATTTAGTTCACTTGCCCATTTTTTGATTGGATTATTTGTTTTTTTAGTGGTGATTTTTTTAAGTTCTCTGTATATTCTAGATATGAGTCCTTTATCAGAGGAGTAACTGGCAAAAATCTTCTCCCATTCTGTCGGCTCTCTGTTGAGGTTCTTGATTGCTTCCTTTCCTGCACAAAAGCTCTTTAGTTTAATGCAATCCCATGTATTGATCCTCATTTTAGTTTCCTGAGCCTTTGGAGTCTTGTTGAGGTAGTCTTTACCTGTGCCTATGTGTTGAAGTGTTGGGCCTATGCCCTCTTCGAGTAGCTGCAAGTCTCTGGTCTGATTTCTAGGTCTTTGATCCATCTTGAATTGACTCTTGTATAAGGTGAGAAAGTGGGGTT
>PVJS01036133.1:9730-20718 GCA_004027185.1 Glis glis
CGTGTGCGTGTGCGTGCGTGCGTGTGTGTGTGTGTGCGTGCGTGTGTGCGTGCGTGAGTGTGTGTGTGTGTGTGTGTGTGTGTGTGTTAGCGCGTGCGCGCGCTTAAATAAAAACTCGGGCCGTCGGCTGATGGAGCGACAAAGGCGACCGGGCGCAGCCCGCGATGCCCAGGCCGGGGCGGGACGGGAGCGCCCTGCAGGGCCGAGCACAGCGAAAACAAAGCCCTCTCTCCAGCAGAAAGGAGCCCAGGCGGCCCAGGACAGACGAATATGTGTGAGACGATGTGAACAAAGAGGAAACGTCCATCCAGGGAAGTCAGAGCTTCTGGCTGGAGCCCTCGCGGCTCTGATCGCGGACGCTTTAGGACAATGTCCTTTGCCCCCGCGCTTCCTCTGTCCCCGAAGGAACATAAATCCCTGGGAAAATGAGACTCGACACATGAAAAGGTCTTCCCAGCCGGCGCGGGCGGGCCGGGCTAGGTGCCGCTGGGAAGGACGGCGGCCGCGGCTCGGTACTGGCACCCGGGGACATGGACGTGCCCAGCGCCCTCGCGGTGCAGAGAAGCTGGGTCTCCCAGAGCTGGGACAGGCGCAGTCTCGGGGAAACGTTGTCTTTCTCTGTAGCCCTTCCTGCCAAACGGGACATAACTCCTCCTTTCTCGGCCTCATGCTGCTCCTGGTACCCCACCCAGACCCTCAGCACTGCCCCTCGGTGCCTCTGCCCCTGGCCTTTCCTTAAACCACAGCACCACACAGTGCGGCCGCATCGAAGTTACCCAGACATGGGAAGGCAAGGAGCCACCAGCACCTGTTTGAGAAAAATGGCATTTTAATTCCTCACTCCAGCTGCCATAAACCCCAGCCCCAGCCCTACCCCACCCCGCACACCTGGGTGCCCTCTCCCCTTCTCCCTGCCCACCCCCAACTATGCCGCTCTCCCATCGCCTTCTTGGCGTTCCTGCAACCCCCAGAACACAGGTTGATTGGAAAGGTCTCTCTCCTGGATAACAACAATTCAATGTGTCTTGACGTTTTAATAGCCTGCCGTCCTGGTGAACACAATCGAGCAAGGCGGTGAAGCAAAAATCATTAGGTAAGCAAGATAATCTAAGCGGAATCTGCGGCGGCTGCGCTCACACCCGGGAAGGGGAGAGGGCTCTCCCCGCCCCCCGCGGCTTTGTATGTGAGCACCAACACGTGTGTGTGCAGCTTTCCCTGGACACACGCCCCTGTGCACTGGTTTTGGGAGATAAACACACTCAGGCAAGTACAGACCCACTGAGGCTCCAGTATGAAATCACTAGAGATTACAAATTTTCACTATAAATCGAAATATCTGCTACCTCACCAGACCACCAAAGAAATACACGTCCAGCTCAAAGCACAGGCTTGCTACATCACAGGGCACAATGCAAATATGGGTTGGGATTCCTAATACCAACCATGTAAAGTCTTTCCATACATTCATATGCATTCATTTAGGTAAAGATTTTCACATATAGTGCGATGGCAAAATATATAATGTAAACAGAAATATATAATATAGAACTTTTATACTTATGTAGGCAAGGCCCTGTTATAAACACTTCACATGCCAGGTGTGGTGGTGGTGCACGCTTGTAATCCCAGTACTTGGGAGGCGGAGATGGGAGGATCCGGGTTCTCCGCCAGCCTCAGCTACTTAGTAAGGCCCTCCGGTTTCAAAATAAAGGATAAAAAATAGAGCCGGGGGTGTAGCTCGGAGGTAGAATGCCCCTAGGTTCAATCCCCGGTACCGCAAAATACATAAATAAATAAATAAACACTTCACATCTATTAATGCATTGATAGATGTGTCAAAACACTGGTACTATTATCATCCCCATTTTACAGGTGCCATAACTGAGGCACAAGGAGCACAAGCAACTTGCTCATGTCATCCTCTAATAAGTGCCAGGATTCAGATCCAAGCAGACACTGTGCTATATCATCTCATAAAAAGTAAATCACCCAAAGAAATATAAAGCGTGCAACATGTCTTTTAAGGTCAGTGCATTCCTGATGACTGTGCACATATACACAGGCACGTATATGTGTGTGAACAGTCAAAAGGTACAAAGCAGTATATACAACTGACTTATTTCAATACAAACATCTGCCCGTGCTTATGTATTCAGCCATACTCACGTAGGGAGCATCTTGTGAGTCCCTAGACCGTGTGCTGTCCTGGGGATATGACAATTAATTAGACACAAAGCCACCCTCAAGTAGCTTACAGTCTATAGGGGAGTCAAGAAGGCAAGTAGATGCTTAACCTTGTGGGTAGAAGGTTAAAGGCTGACAAGTAGCTGCAGAGACCAGAAGGACCCCCCCCACACACACACACACAACCACCCTCCCCCACCTGCTGGACACAGCCCCCTCCCAGAACCTTCCTGGGAAGCCATGCACTGATCCCCATGAGGTTTCCATCCCTCCAAACACATGGAGGATCCATTCGGGAATTGCCTTCAAAATCATTTTATAAGCTGCCCAAGAAAATGAGTCTTGTTACTTGATAATTACATACAACACACACACTCACACCCCCTTCTTAGGAAGGAGGCAGGAATGACATCACAGAGCCCAGGGACCATCCGATGACAGGAAACTCTCCTGTTGGATTGCAACCCTCCCCTGCTGGTGCATGACCCTCCCTCTCTGCCTGCACACAAGTTCCCCGGCGTGGAGCCATTTCCCTGGATGCTGACTTGGCAAGCTATTCACTTTATGAATATGACCCTCAGAGGGGAGAACCCCTCTCAGCAGCCCCCCGAACTATGTTATCACCGTTATTAAGGAGCTTAAAGAGGAGCTGGGAGGAGGAGACACCACTGGAATTGCAGCCTGATTGTGATTGATGTGTTCCTATTAGCGCCCCAGTGTTATCTCTCTGGATGGCAAGAGCAGCCAGTCGCTTGTAACACAACAGATTACCTGAGTTCTCAGCCTTAGAAGGATGTTTAAATAAAATATAGTCCCTCTTAGCAAGAGGCTCATTTTCTCCACGGAGCTCCCAGACTATTTCATGTCAGCTCTGATTCGCCGAGACTCTTCTCAGTAAACATGTCTTATCATTAATAATTCCTTACAAGCACAGTTTCCAAGAGTCCTCTCTCCCCCACCCCCTCTCTCTAGGTGGCTGGTCTCAGACACATCACGCTCGAGTTTGGGTTCCAAGGTACTTCTCTCTGGGTTTTCACCTGCCTTGCCAAAAATGATTGATTACGCCAGGCCAACTGGGTGTCCGGCAATCCCCAACAAATGACTTTGGCCCCTAACAGCAGGCCTTGGCCAGATAGAAATCAATATTTCACCATTAAAATCTATCAAAGAAGAGTTAAAGCACCATCTGTCCCTGCCGCCTCTCTATGGTGTGTGAACATTAAATCCGACACTTGTACTACATGGGTAATCAATATATAGTGGTTCACAGATCATTTGTGGTCCCCTTTTAGCAGTGATGGATGTCTAGAATCGTTGTGATTCATTTTGTCAGACCATTAAACAAGATTCTGTCCAGTTCCTTCCTGATTTCATTTAGAGGATCATTCTTCACAGTTCATAAGAGGGAAACGGTTTTACCAATCTGCTTCTATTTCAATAAGTCACTTTATAGAGATTTTGTGTCCTCCAGACTGTAAAAATTCTGGAGAGAGAGTACAAACAGACCTCTAAAACTATTCACTGCGTGACATATGCATACAGTGTGAAGAGAGGAATGTAAATATGTTTACCTCTTTATCTGCAAATGTTGGTTTTAACCCCCTCCTGGCTGGAGGGCTGGCCTGCAGGGTGCTCCAGGAATCCTGGCTGCAGCAGCAGAGGAGGATGAAGCTTGGTGATGGTGGGGGGCCTCATTCTCAGAAGCAGGGGGAGATCCCCGGCACACTCCTGGCCACCATTACAAGCAGATGGGGATGGCTTTGTGGAGGCTGCATTTCGGAGACTTTAGACTGATTTCTACAGTGAAGATGACCTTGTCCCTCACTCAGAGGATTGGCAAATGCTTCTCTAGACTCCTGTCCAGTGTGCCTACCTAAGAGAGAAGACTCCCATCGTGCCCAGGACGGCAGGAGCATGGATGAACATGAAGTACCTGCACGACAATGTGGCCACTACCCTGTGTCAGGCACCATAACATATACCATTCTCAGCCTCGGCAATCCTGTGAACAGGTAGTAATGCTCCTTTCTAGTGAGGAGAGTGAGGCTCAGAGATGATGAATTACTCTAGCCCCAGAATGTGAGTCGGGCCCACCCAGCACCCCCGTGAACTGTGAACAGTACCCTGCAGAACACGCTATTTCAACTCAGGGGAATTTCCTTCACTGTTCCTACACTGCTGATTTGCACCAACCAATCAGGATGTTATTGGAGAAGAAATTTTATTATTATGATTTTAAGTAAATCTATAGCAAGATCACTAAATAATGTACTCCATAACTAAGCAATAGGTTTTAAACTATTTGCTATTTGGGGGTCATTGTCTAATTATGTAACTGTTGCTGATGTTGGTATAGATAAAAGATGTTGATTTTGCCAGGCATGGTAGAGCACACCTGTAATCCCAATACTTGGGAGGTTGAGACAGGAAGATCACAGGTTCAAGGCCAGCCTACAGTAACTTAGTGAGGTCCTATTTCAAAATAAAAATACAAAGGGCTGAAAGTGTAGCTCAGAGGTCAAACCTGCCCTGGGTTCAATCCCCAGAACCACATACACACACACACACACACACACAAAGATGTTGATTTAAATATTATTATAAATATATACATATATATGTACATAATATACACATGTATCATTATTATATTATACATTATACACATATATATACATATATATATTTTTTTTAGAAAGACCTTACAGATCATTTCATTTTTCCCTTTAAAATAAAGCAACCAAAGCTCAGAAAAAATAAAGTTAAAGCCGGCCTTGGGACAAGAGCCTTCTTTTCTAACTTCCAGGTTAAAAAACTGCCAAAAATTTTTAAAGTAATAGAATGATATTCAGTTATGGTTCGGGGGTTGGGGTAACATATTTGTCGAGGGAGAGACTGGAGAGTTTGCACTCATTTTTCAGTAGAGCAGAACAGGAAAAGGGCCAAGCATTCTCACCTCCATCCCGATTCACTAAGCACCACCCCATCCTGCCCAGAGATGAGCTTTCCCTAGATACCAACAGAACATAAGGTATGCAGCACCACCTCAGACCCACGGGACATCTGGCCAGAGCTTTGTTGGACCCAGCACCAGAGAAATGCCAGTCTAGGTCACTCGGGAGGCATAGAGCATGGGCTAGGCTTTACAACGACTCGGGGGGATGTCCAGCTGTGCTATTAACTAACTGTGTTACCTCAGACTGGTCAGTTAGCCTCTCTGAGCATCTGTTTCCACATCTGTAAGACTGAAGCTAATTGCACCTACCTCACACAGTGCTTGATCATGAGAATTAAGAGAGAACATAAACTTCAGCACAGACCTAAGCACAACACAGGTTAGTGCTCTTTTAACCTCTCTCTTTCCCTCCTTTCTCCCTGATGTTACTTCACATGTGTGTATATCATACCTTATTTCAGTCTCCAGGAAGAACCTGTAATGATATCTGCTATATAAGAGTTTACCTAAGTCTGTCTCGATTGTAGAAACACCAAACCTAGGAATTACAAAGAGGATTGAGAGGTCTTTGGTCCAATCTCTGAGCCAGCCCGGGAATCCCTTTCACCACCTGCCTGACAGATCATTTTCATGGCCAGGGTCTCAAGGTCTGCCTCCTCACTGGACAGTCTGTTAATGATAAATTTCCTGCTCATCCTGCCTCCGTGTAAATCCCACCCATTGGTCCCAGTAATAATTCTAATCTATAACCACCTCATGTTCCGTATAATAATTTAATAGAATGAAAAGAAATGTTCCTTGTCATTTGTGTTAAAACTGCCTTCTTGAAGCATTTTGATTGTTGAACTAGAATCCACAAGGCTCAAGACAGTGCCCAAGGTGGCTTTATGCATGTCTCTGTACGTTAGCTTCCGGCACACCTGCCTCACATTGAGTGCGGGGATGAGTTTTCGTCGTGTTTTTGTTTTTTTGTTTTTTGCAAGCCTCCCCTTGGCCCTCCTTGTTCCCTGGGCTTTCTCTGTCTCCACGGGTCTATTTTCGTGCATGAAACACAGAATGCCTCTGATTCCATCCCTCACTCAGGTTTCATCTGTCCATTGCTTCCTTTCTTTTCTTTGTTCCTACTATCCATTTCCCCTTTATCTACCTGTCCTTCCATCCATCTACCCTCCCATCTCAAATACCCCAATCAAAGCAGGCATGCCAGTCTGTACTGTGAGTGCGGACAATGTCCCAGATAATGGAATGAAATAAAGCCCAGACGAAGAGCAGCGTCGGCCTCAGCACCTGTTGCCACCCTCACAGATGCTCTATATCAGCATTAGCCCCAGGCGGGAAAGCCAGTACCCGCGCCACGGTCTCAGGCTGAGCCATGGTCTCTCAACTGTTCCCACTAGTCACACTGTCCAAAATTACAGAATTAAATCTTATGATCATATACCGGGAGTTCCTAAGAAAGCCATGCTGGGCTCTCGTGGTCTGTCCAGGCCATTCAAGACAGCGCTCGCTCTGCTGGGAAGCTCAGTTCTGTGATTACTCAGGCGACACTGAGGTTCATCCCACAGGTCCCACTTACCCAAATTCCACTCCTTGCTGAGGTTACATATTGCAAATGTGAATAAGTTACAATGTCAAGTTTTGCTGTCAGGTTCCTTGTCTGTGTGCAGACCTCTGAATCCAGCGTCTCTGGCAAAACTTGGGCATGTATAAGTTTCCTTCTGGTGTGGGTAGTCTTACCAGGAAGAGGGATCTCCACACGGCTTCTTTTTTTTTTTTTTTGAGGTACCGGGGATTGAACCCAGGGGCTTTCTACCTCCGAGCTACCTCCCCAGCCCTATTTTTTTATTCTTTATTTTTGAAACCGGGTCTCACAAAGTTGCGGAGGCCTCACTAAGTAGCTGAGGCTGGCCGCGAACCCAGATCCTCCGATCTCTGCCTCCCAAGTACTGGGATTACAAGCATGCGCCACCACTCCCGACATGGCTTCTTTTCAAAAAGTCAGGTCTCCACATGTCTATTCATGCCCAACTGCATGAGTACATCCTTGATTAGGAGGAGCTGGAGCCATACTCAGAGGCCAGCCAGGACACGCCCCCTGCCTGGCACACACCTGTGCCCATCAAGTGTGCAAGGCAGGTGAGCGTGCAGCCAACTTACGACAAAAACAATCACATTCAATTTGAGGTCTGAAAACCACTAATCTCTCTCCCTCTGTCTGGCCAGGCCTACACAAATGCCCGCCCTTCCTTCCTTTCTTCCTTCCTTCCTTCCTTCCTTCCTTCCTTCCTTCCTTCCTTCTTCCCTTCCTTCTTTCCTTCCTTCCTTCCTTCCTTCCTTCCTTCCTTCCTTCCTCCTTCCTTCCTTCCTTCCTTCCTTCCCCAGTACTGGGGATTGAACCAGGGCTTCATAATGCTAGGCAAGCACTCTACCACTGAGCTATATCCCCAGGTCCCTAACCAGAACTATTTCTGGTAAAATAGGTCATATATTCCTGAAGATTTCTGGGAATTTCAGACTTTCTCTTACTCTTGTCCCAAAATAAAACCAAGAGATACCCTCAAGATTTCTTTTTTTCAGAGCTAACTTTGGCTGATCTTGCTGTAATCAAAGCCTGCTCTGGGGGCTTAAGATTTTCACATCTTCACAAGTTATTCTCCTTCCTAATAATACTACTTTTATTTCCATACTTACCCTGTGCCCGTCATCACACAGATTATTTTGTGGCAGTATTTCAGTTGATTCTCATTCAAGCCTTCTGTAATACAGGCGTTATTTTCCCCATTTTCAGATGAGAAACAGACTAGGAGAGGTTAGTAGTTCATACAACATCACACAGCTAGCAAGGGACACAGCAGGAGTCCAGCCCAGTGTGGACTCCACAGCCAGAGTCACTATAGCACCTGGCTATACTTTTATCAGAAACAAATAGAGTTTGATGTATCCCCCCCTACACTGTAATGGGATTTACACACAGAGTTCTGGAAGGGCGGTCTATGCCTGATTAAAAACCTTTATAGCTATGAGTTACATCTAAATGACTCACCCCCAAAATCATGTCCTGTTAGCTAAATGCTAATAATTAAAATTCTGACGAAAGGAGCCGGGTTAGCCAATAAGACATGGAGCAGAAGGGACTCATGACTTGAATGTCCCCATTCAACTCAGAGCCACATTGAGTGAGAGACCAGGATATTTCATCTCTTCCCCATCCACAGTATCTTTGGCCACATGTGCCAGGCAAGGATTTGGAAGCCATGCCAACTTTGAACACCCACTGGTGAGGAAGGAATGAGGGTGGCTAGACCACCCTGGAAGCCTGCACGTGGGCAGGGGACTGTCTGCCCTGCAGCAGAACTTGCTTGTGGGTGGCCTCCTCAGACCATCAGAAACTGACTCCTGGCACCCTCACAGCCTCAGGGAAGAGCTACAGGGTGCTGATGATGGGAGATATGAAAACAACCAGTAGCTGTCAACTGGGGTGACAACCAGCGATCTCTCTGGGGGCGCTCAGAAATGTGCCATGGAACATGGACATGGTGGCCCATGCCTGCAATCCCAGTACTTAGGAGGCTGAGACAGGAGGATCCCAGGTTCAAGGCCAGCCTCAGCAACTTAGCAAGATGCTCAGTAACTTAGTGAGGCCTTGTTTCAAAATAAAAAATATAAAATAGGGTTGGGGTTGTAGCTTGGAAGCAGAATGCCCTGGGTTCAATCCCCAGTACTAAAAAAGAAAAGAAAGAGAGAGAAGAGAAGAGAAGGGAAGGGAAGGGAAGGGAAGGGAAGGGAAGGAGAAAGGAGAGGAGAGAGGAGAGGAGAGAGGACAGGACAAAGGAGAGGACAAAGGAGAGGAGAGAGGAGAGGAGAGGAGAAGAGAAGAGAGGAGAGGAGAGGAGAGGAGAGGAGAGGAGAGGAGAGGAGAGGAGAGGAGAGGAAAGGAAAGGAAAGGAAAGGAAAGGAAAGGAAAGGAAAGAAGGAAAGGTGGCTTAGGTTGTCACAATGACAGAAGGTGCTGTGGACATGTGATGGGCAAGCAGGTTATGTTAAATGTGCTCCGATGTGCAGGACAGTCCCACACAATGGCCATCCAATATGCCATTGGAGCCTCAATGCCTGAGTCCAACTTTCTAATTTTACAAATGAAGGAAGATATGAATGGATTCCCTAAAAGAGGTCTAGAGAGATTTTTTCCCTCCAGTGGTGACAGCGAAAATTCAGCTCCCCTAGGAAAACATTCATGAAAAGTGTTGCTTCCCCTTAAGTCCATCAATAGGTTCCAGCCCCCAGAGAAGAAAGGAAAGGATACTCATCCAATAGCCAGTATTAAGTGAAATAGTTAACACAGATCAGTCACCTCATCTAGAGGCAGAAGGAAAATTCTGTAAGTTAGGTGGTACTGGCGTGAAGGAAACTGGACTCAGAGTGGTTGAGCAAGCTGACCAAAGTCACTCAGCTTATCTGTGACAGAGGCAAGATTCCAACTCAACTGTCCCAAGCAGCAAAACACACAGGCCTTCTATGGGGGCCATAGGAGGTCAAAAAGCACTCCTGGGCACCCCAAGTCAGTCTCCTAAAGACTCCCCCATCCTGGGACAAGCAGAAAGAGGCAAAGTGTGGGGCCTTGCCCCTTTGATTGCTTCCCACAACTCTGTCCTTCACCCCTAGACTTGGCCAGTAGCAGCACGTTATGGGTTCCTGTTGCCCCAGCTTTTGCTTGTTGTAAGAGTACTATATAGGCTGAGAATCCCTAATCTGAAAGTCCAAAATCTGAAATGCTCCAAAATCTGAAGCTTTTTGAGCGCCAACCAGATGCCACAAGCGAAAATTCCACCCCTGACCACAGGTGACAGATTGCAGACCAAACTCAAACTCAGATGCACTGGAAACATTTCATAAAATGACGCCCCGGCTGTATGCATAAGCTGTATCTATGACATAAATAAATTGCAGGTTTAGACTTGGTTCCCGTCCCCAACATATCTCATTATGTATGGGCAAATATTCCAAAATCTCAAAAAAAAATCTGAGATCTAGAACAAAAAACTTCTGGTCCCTAGCATTTTGAGTAAAGGATATGCAACCAGTAAAATGTGGAAAGCATGAAAATATAAGAAAGGACACTCCACTGTGGAATGACAAGGGGAAAGGGCATGGTGTCTACGGAGAAGCAAAGAATCTGTCAAGAATTATTACCATTTGGCACCTTTTTTCTTACACAGACCAGCCGTCTTTTGGACCTAATAAGAAAATAACTGGGCTTTTTTTTTTTTTTACTAGTTCTACTGACCAACCCTGAAGGTTTCCTTTTATTTTTTTTTCCCTTCTAATCTGTCTAATCGCTCAGTACAGGAAAGAGAGAAAATAACTGGGAAGAGAGACCCAGAGGAAGGACAGGAGCTGGCATCTGGCATCTCTTGGAATCCGTATGTATTTATTCAGAAAATGACAAGACTAGAACCCCTATTCTGTTGATTCCTAGCTTACAGTCTTGGGCAAATGACTTCATGTTTTGCTGAACCTCAGTTTCCTAATTTGTATAAACAGGGTAGTAATTTCCACCTCACAGCGTTGTTGTTAAGAAAGAACATGGAAGCCGGGCACAGTGGTACACACCTGCAATCCCAGTACTTGCGAGGCTGAGACAGGAGAATCACAAGTATGAGGCCCATCTCAACAACTAAGTGAGACCCTCAGCAACTTAGCAAGACTCTGTTTCAAAACAAAAAAGGACTGGGGGTATATTGGGAGGTAGAATGCCCTGGGTCCAATCCCCAGGATAGAGATGAAGGAAGGAAGGAAGGAAGGAAGGAAGGAAGGAAGGAAGGAAGGAAGGAAGGAAAGAAGGGGAGGG